>PVKE010045664.1:0-12536 GCA_004027555.1 Craseonycteris thonglongyai | reverse complement strand
AACTTCATTTTAGTTGATTTATTATTTTCTTTCTTACTTCAGATTTAAGTGGATAATTCGTATCAAAAGTGGTATGACTTGTCTGAAAGTGACGTTCAACATTATGTTTTTTCGGCACTGCAATACTACTGCCACACAACAGGCAAACGCATTTACCTTTTAAATTAATGAAACAATATGATTCCTCCCAGTCTGTGTTCAAATGATAGGTTCGTTTTCTCTTATTTGGTCCACTCATTTTAGGACTAAAAACATAAAAATAAAAATAGTTATAGAGCTACAATATCATATCCAATTGCCACCATAATAATAGATTACCTACCTCGCTTTCAGTTCATTTAAAATCAAATATATCAAAACACTGTGATCCTAGCTAACCGTCACGACCCGATCAGTCTAGCAACCGCAATCAAAATGGCAACTTGGCGTCTCCCGGTTGGGTGGAGGAGAGTTTAAAGAGTGCAGCGGCTAAACAAGACGCGACATGTACAAAGGTGAAAGCTAGGGAAAAACTTATACATACGATATCGCAAACATACCAACGAATATAATCAACCTGTGTAGATACTCCAACAATATTTTAAAATTCTAACAAATGTATAAAAATAAATTATAGTTTTACTTAGTGTTTATGAAAAACTTCTGATGCAGTCAAATAATGGCGGGCGCACACAAATCGGGCCGCGGGCACCATGACGCCTGCGAGCATGGGGTTGGGAATCCCTGCTCTAGAGGATGAAGGCCAGGGATACCGTTACATATTCTATAGTACACAGGGCCCCTCTCCCTGCCCGATTGAAAGAATTATATTTCCTAAAATATCAATGTTACCAAAGCTGAGAACCTGTGATATAAATGCTTGTCACTCAAATGTCAGTGGCTGATTCTTTGCCTTTACTGAAGTGCCTCAGCTCCTCTTCATATAGACCTCTCTGATGTGATCTCTCCACTCTCCGCGTGGCCTGGTTTGGGACTCCTTACAACATGGTGGCTGGCTTCCAAGCTGGGATGTGCCCTGATTAAGAGAGTGGAACAGACACTGGATGCTTAGAAGTCACATCACTTCCACTGTGCTCTGTTGGATGGAGAGGTCACAAACTCCCACTCACATTCATGAGAAAGAACACCACTCTGTGGGAAGAGCATCAGTAAATCTGATTGTAAAAAGAACACGAAAACAAAACCTGCCTCAGGGAGCACGTCTCATTCTTCGTTGTGTCCTGGCACCTTAGCACTCAATGGAAGATAGTAGATGCTCATTTTGAATTGCATTACATTAAGTAAACTTGATATATAAAACATATGACAGACAATGTGGAGAGTTGGCAGTATACAAAACAATTTTCCACAAAGTACCTCTAAATAGTGACTTGTTCCACTTCATTATAAAGTATGATTTAATAATTAAAATTTCACTGGCATAGTTATTCATTTGGCTGTTCATCAATTCGGTATTCAGTGAGCACATACTGTAGGCAAGAGAGTGTGTAAGGTGCTAGTAGAATACAAAGGTGGAACAGACATAGTATTATTACCTTCAAGTCTTTCTCAATTTGGTGGTGAAGGTAGGCAACATATACACATCACTCTAATAAAGGTCAGAGCTCATTAGAGGTACTAATAAAGTGCTCAGGTGCTATAAGAAAACATGTTTTGTTTTTTTCAGAAATAGAAAGTGAAGATGTTAGTAAGGATATTGAGTTTGATGAATACTAAACCTTTTAAATTTCTCACTCTACACTTTTATAATTGCAAGAGGAAATGGGCAGACTTTCATCCAATTTTATAATATTCAATGGAAGCAGTCACCTAAAGCATGACTGAGGCCATCTGCTGTGTAGCTGGTAAGTGTGTCTGTCTCAGTCAGCGTCATTTATTGCTATGGGCAGGCATAGCTCTTCACAAGGATGTGGTGCATCTTCTTCCTGCAATCCTAGGACACTCCAATCTGAGGGATGAAGAAAAGTGGAAGAGTTCATACACTATGGTGCCCTGGATAAATAGGCCTGCTTCATAACTCAGAGGCAGTATTGACTGTCTACCTTGTGGGATATCGAGTATCTTCAGGCTTTGTTCTTGGAAGTCTGTGTGCCTCTCTTAGAATTCCAAAAGCGAGAATTAGGGGCTCATGCCAAATGCACAAGTTCTTGGCACTCAGACCATATAAATTTGTTAATCTCATTTAGCCCATCTGAATCATTAATCTATTTAAAATACCATTGTAAAATATATGTGGTATTTTAGAAATTTCTGATGACATTTTATAAAATTCTACATCTATAATTGAGAGAGAGAAGAAAGTACAGTGGCAAGGAAACCAAATAGGAAGCTGTGATATAATAAAAAAAAGTGCTAGTGACCAGGCTTCGAGTAATAGCAAAAGGAAACATAATAGCTGATATTTATTGAGTTTTTGCTGCATGACAGGGACTGTGTATGGCTTCATAAGAATTGTCTATGTTAATATACATAGCAGTCATTTTTTTTAAAGATTTATTTTTATTGTTTTTGACAGAGAGAGAGATACAGAGACAGAGACAGAGAGAAGGGGGAGGGCCCAGAACAGTCTCCATGGTTGCACATCATTGGTTTTCCCCCATAGTTTCACTCCACAGGTGGGTGTGGGGCTGCACAGGGCAGGAACTGGGCTGAGGTCTTCACCCCGGTGAGAACTGAACAGGGGGCACTCCCCAGTTCAGCATATGGGTCCACATGGGCCGGGGCCGGGGCCGGGGCCGGGATTTGATCCTTGGTCCCCGGGGCTGCAAAGTGACCACTTAACCCACTGAGCCATCCTGGCTTCCCCAATAGCAGTCATTTGAGATATGTACTATTATTTTTTTTTCATTTTGTAGATGAGGAAAGGGAGACTTAATAAGCAGTAATGAGTAAAACTGGAATGCATGTCTACCTGAACCTGTTTCTGCAGTCCATCATTTTAACCATTATGACTAGACATCCAATTTAAATAGAACAAAAAATAAGCAGTATTGTCACATTCCAAATGATGTGTGTGGTCAGCCTAGTCTCACTGGGCTAAATTCAAGGTGCCAGTGGGCATAATCATCCATTAGGCACACTATACCTCACATAAGAAAAGAGGTAGACGGAATAATAGAAGAACAGTCTAGATGATTCAGTAATCGGATTGGAGATAGGGTAAAAAGAAGAGTTAGGCATCTAGGAGAACACCCATATCATAGTTTGAGTTTGGCCAACTGGAATAGAGGTGCAGTTCCCTTAAGTCAAAAACAAAAGAACACTGGGTTTGGCTGAATGACATCTTCAGTTCAGGATTTGTTGAATGAAAATGTAACAACTGCAGATTATCCGTATGGAAGTGTCCAGTAGGCTGTTAGATATGAGGCTTGAAATTCAGGAAAGATATCAGGGTAAGAATATATATAATGTGTATACATATATGTATATACATGTGTGTATGTGTGTGTGTGTATTTAGCCCAGAAATGAAACATTGGGAGCAATGAAGAATGTCTAAAAAGATCATGATGCCTAGGGAGAGAAGGTGACATTATAAAACATACACATTAAATAAAAGGTGCTTTATTATGTGCTAGCAGGGTAGGGAGTGGAGCCAAAAAAAAAAAAAAAAAAAGTGCTGTTCAAAAATTGCTCATAGGGGAAGCCGGGATGGCTCAGTGGGTTAAGCGCTCACTTTGCAGCACTGGGGACCCAGGATCGAATCCTGGCCCTGGCCCGTGCGGAGTCATGTGCTGAACTGAGGAGTTCCCCCAGTTCAGGTCTCTCTCTGTCTCTGTATTTTCTCTCTCCCTCTCTCTCTGTCAAAAACAATTAAAAAAAATTAAAAATTGCTCGTAATCTGGATGTGGAGACATAACAAGGATATATGAAGCAGGTGAGAATGATTACCAAACAGAATATAAAGGGGGACGTTTCCTTGATAATTAGGAAAGAAAGACGGGATTGAAATCAGATTAATCTGGAAGACTTCCTATAGCTCAGATTTGAGCTGTTTCCATGAGCATGCAGTAGTGTAGGAGAAATCATGGACTTAGTGAGGCCTGGGGTAGGGGTCAAGGAAACCTCTCCCTGTGCTTCCGCCCTTTACTTTTTCTACAGGAAAAGAGACATGTCCTTACTACATATGGCTCCTGCTATATAAATGTCTTTGCATCTGATGTAGAAGATTGGAGTACATACGACATATGATGGGGAGGAGATGGATAATATAGAGAGATAAATGACAAGTTGGAATGTGCAAAATGAGCTCATGCTTCTCATTGCCTCTGACCTTTATGGTGTAAGAGTTCACAGGAGAAATTGTGGCCTTTCATCATGGAGTAAATGCCCACCTGGCCTAGGAGTTAGCAAAGGTGAGGGAGGATTCATGGGGAGGTAGAGCAATTATAGACCCAGCTGCTACCCTCTACCCACAGAGTGAATCAGCAGATGAGTGACAACATCTGTGAGCTACAAAATGGCTGTTGCTTACTTCTAGCCTCCAAATCTGACACTGGAATCTCTTGTGGCCAAGATTAGCCAGAAGCTTACAGGTAAGAAAATTCTGGGAAATATAGTTTGTCCTGCCTGAGTCGATTTGTTACAAAGCCCCCATACCCTGCATAAAGGTGATGGGGTGTGGATATGAATGAACAAGCAAGGTTGTAAGAGAGCCAGCAGTTCTGTTTAGCTGAGTGCTTAAAGTTTGCCTCCCAAACTTCAGCATGTTATCAGAAACACACAGATGGCTTGATAAAACACGATTTCTGATTCTGTGAAGTTCCCAAGAATGACATTTCAAGCCCCCAGGTGATAGCGACACTGCTGTTCCAGGGACCAGGTTTTGAGAACCCTGGTTTAACTGAGACACAGAGATCTCATTAAGTTTTCATGAAAATTAGGAGTGAAGGAGAAAATACAGCAAAGAAATAGTTAAAGAGAAGATATTGACAGTGGACAGCTGTTGAGTGATATCTGATTTGCCAACATCATTATAAGCGAATGAACAGGAGGTTGACTGGCAAAGATGGTGTCTGCAGCAGGATGAGCTCTTGCTGCGTGGGAGGGACAGACTCAAGGAGAGCTTGGAAGTGAGGAAATAAATTGCCAGATAGTTTTACAATAACCTAGTGATATAGATTCAGCACAGGAAGGCAAGTGACCATAGAAACTGAAAGGAGGAATGCAAGAATAAAAAACTACTTTTCAATGTAGCTACAAGTACTTTACTTTTTTTCTCAACAATAGAGTTCATGTCTTCTTTTTGTGTCACCAGAGTCCATTTAGAGGAACTCCAGCTTTAAATTTTTGTCTTTTATAACTGTTTTCTGGTTATATTAACAATACCTGTGCATTTCAGAAAACTTAGAAACCAGGAAAGTACAAAGAATAAAATAAAAGTTGTCCGTCAGACCAGATATACTACTATCACATTTGGGGTATATTTTCCACCATTCTCCTCTTCATGTGTGGTTCTGTGTTCAAGTATTTTATTTTACTTGAAGTTGACAGACGTTATCTTAAGCACACTGGATTTGACCTTTACAGGTGATTAGGAGGTGTGTTACTGGTGTCCCAGCCAAGATAGTCCTTGTGACCCTCGGAGTTTCTGTCAGTCTCATCTCCCTGAATAATTGCCATCTTGCCTGTTCTGACAATTCACTGCTGGTTATATCAGTGTCTGCGGCTTTCAGCAGCTTGTCACGTGGCTTTAGATGGATGTTTCCTGAGACATCAAGTGAGTGGGGCATGGGTGATAGGTCAGGTGGCAAAGCTTAGGGCCTGAGAACCAGTATAGCCACTTTCCAGGCTTATACTTATCATTACATCTGATTGGTCCACACAGAATGCCCATGAGATTGAAATAACAGTAAGTATAACAGGAACAATGATGAATATTAATTGAATATTTACTATGAGCTAAGGTCTTTAGATGGGTTATCTCATTTAGTTCTTAAAACATTCGATAGAAAAGTTTCCATTATTTTATCCATTGTGTGGATGAAGACATTCTGGCTTAGAGAAGTTAAACCTTGATTTAAAAAAAGGAAGTAAGCTGACCAGATGTACCATTTTAAACAGGGCAGAAAGTCACAGTACTGTCCTGTTTCAGATGGTATGCATGGTCAGGCTACAGACACCTTGAATTTAGCCCAGTGAGACGAGGCTGACCTGATGATTGAAACAGGACTGTACTGCTGTTCTCTGTCACGTTTAAAATGGTACCTCTGGTCAGCCTATGAGAAAGAGATTGATGTTTAAAAACAAAATGACTTGTCCAAGATCACACAAGTCGTACATGGTGGAGTCTAATGTGAAACCCAAGTCTTCAGATTTCCAAATCACTCTTTCTGCTTTGTTCCATTGCCCTCCTGAACAAACGTCACGATTTTTTCTGATGCTGATCACAGCTGAGAAGCTCTCTCTTCCCTGTCCATGTTCTTGATTTTGGATTTACAATCTTTTCTGATCTCACTGTCTGCTTGCTATGTCTGTGCCAACTCCGATGCAAATTTCAGCACTTCTGACCACCCCGTCTGGTAACCTGACCCCTGAGTGTGTTTTAGTTCAGACCACGTTGTCCCCTGGGTATTAGCACCAGTGCCCTGAACCTCCTCACCTGACATGGCTGAGCTAATGAGAACTTTGAAGGGCGGTGATAACTTATTCTGTAGCCACTGCCTAAGTGCTCAGCAGGATGTGACAAGAGCAGTTTACCTCTGGTTCACTCACTCAGAACCCATTCAGTGCCATCTGTCTCCTCTACGCTCCAGCTCCTTCCTCTCACTGCGCTCCATCCACCAGGCCTCCTTCCTGTCCCAGGAAGCACAGTGCAGGGATCCTTGTCCCCTCTGTGTGAGGCACAGAGGACAGAAAGGACCTCTGTCCCCATGCAGTCCACAGTCTATTCTCTGCAAATGGCAATGAGCTATTTTTACATCTGTTTCCCAGACAAAATATAATGTGGAGGCAGGAGGTAGGTTTTCAAAACACGTGACTTACCTTCAATCATTTTTATATAAAAATAAATTTAGAATATAGTGGTGAAAATCTGACATTTCTGAATTGAGCTCTCTTTATCAGGAACCTCTATTTTTCCACTTCCACGGTTAAATCTGCCATATATCTCATGCTGTTCCCTAAATCATGCATCTAAGGAAAATTTTATTTCACCTTGTATTTTTGTTTTGCTCCATTAGTCTGTTTTTGGCTCACATTCTCTAATTATTACTCATTTATAGAGTGTTCTATTAGTCCTGGTACCATGGTTTACATAATTTTCTTATAGACGGCCCAGGATTCTAAATCAGTTCATTAAATAAGACACAAAGCTCATGTATATCTTCAGAGCCGGCAGCAACTACTTAGCTAGGTATCAAACAACACGGGGTTTTGTTCCTGATGATTTGTCTTTATGTCAGGCATATCTTGCAAGATAGAAAGATAGATAGATAGATAGATATGCAGACATACAATATAATACACATAATGTAATATATACAAAATATAAATTATAAGTAATATATAATAGTAATGTAATAATATAAAAAAATAAATATAGCATATATAACTATATATGTGTATGTATGTATATTAATAGGTGTGTGTATGTATTTGTATGTGTGTGTATCTGAATATCCACAAAAGGGAAAGCTGTTCATTTCAGCAATGAGCAAGTTTTTATGACTTCCCACAGAGGTGTCAGAACAATATGGGGCAAACATCTGATGGTAGGGAATCAAAAGGTGACAGGGTATTAAGGAAACAGAGCCAGTGACTATGGAAAATTCATAAGCATAGTGAGAGAAGGGGCAGACTGGGAGGCACAGAGGCGGAAAGGAGAGAAAGAGAGGGCAGAGACAGGAGCTGAGGAGGCCCAAGGGCGTGGTTACAAACACAGGCAGTTTCTCAAAATGTTAAATGTAGAGTTTATATGACTGAGCAGTTTACTCCTATATCTGCACAAAATGTTGCACAAGAATGTTTATAGCAGCATTATTTATAGTAGCAAAAAGTGGAATCAGCCTAAGTGTCCACCAACTGATGAATGGGTACATAAAATGTGATATATTCATATAATGGAATATTATTTGGAACTGAAAAGAAATGAATTATTGACACATTCTGTAACATGGATGACCCTTGAAAATATTATTCTGCATAAACAAAGCCTGTCACAAAAGACTATATGCTATACCATTCCATTTCTATGAAATGTCCAGAATATGCAAATCTATAAAGACATTAAGTAGATTAATGGTTGCTAAGGGCTAGGGAGGTAGAGGAAGAAATGAGAATTGATTGCTAATGGGTACAAGATTGTTTTTAGGGAGGCAGCAAAAATGTTCTAAAATTAGATTGTGATGATGGTTGCACAACCTGTGAACATACTAAAAACCATTGACATGTTCAATTTAAGTAGATGAATTGTACAGCATGTGAATTATATCTCAATAAAGCTGCTTAAAAAAAGGACCCTAGATCATTCTTTTCATCTCTTCTGCTTCTAATTCATCCAGCTCGCTGCTACCACCAGTTAATCCGTCATGTTGCACATTCACATTTTTGCTCAGCACCCATTAGTTTCCCTTCATTGACTCTAAAGTCCTAATTCCTTCACTTGCCACTTGAGAATCTCATGTCCTCATCTCAGTGTGCCTTTTTGACACCTTCATCTGCTTTTCCACATTAATTCTCCTGTTCTTCTTTTAAGTTCTACCTCTCCAATGACCATTTCCTTGGCTCATGTAATTCTCAGCCTTTTTTTCTCATGACCCAGGATTACTCATTTCGTACTTACTGTGGTGACTATAGAGAAAAGTTATATTCCAAGCTATTTAATAACAAAGATGAGAAAACCAGCATACACATACTCAGAACCCTCTCCAGAAATAATTCTCTTTGTGTTCCGATTTGGAAATAATTTACTGATGAGTTTAAAGTGCCAGGAAGTGATAACGCTAAAAAAATTACTAATTTAAGACCAAATTCTTGAAAACTGGCCAATGTCATGTGGTAATTAGCAATAACAATTATGAATGATAATGAGTACTGGAAAGAATGAATTGGAAAGGAAAAACCTGGTAGTCTATCTTCTGAGCAACCTAGACCCTAAATCTTTGTTTCTTAAACAAATGATCTCTTAGTATAAACAAATGGCCTTATTTATGAGGTGCATAATGATCCAATAAGAGCATTTGTATCTTTTCTTATAGTGTCTTATAAAGTCTGACAGAATATCTTAAATTTCATAATTCCTAGACAAGGCCTGAAACAAGAAAATTATTTTTATTAGGTAAGAAAGGCTATTATTGCATTATAGTAAGAAATATTTAATACTTATGTAGGCCTCGTATTTATCTGCATTTTTTTATTTAATCTTTAAAATAAACCTTCAAGTTATAATACCTATATACATATTATTCTATATAACTTGTCGGTTCGGTATTAGTTCAGATTAGGTTTGAATGCAAATATGGGAAAAACTTTAAAATAACAGTCAAGTTGGAAGTGTATTGCTCTATCATGGAAATGTGTGGAGGTGTTTGGCCAGTGTTTGGATGGCATCTTGTGGTTCTGCACAAGTCTTCAGAGACAGAGATGTCTATGAGTTCCCCATTCTCTAATTCACTGAGTGTGACCCTCAGGCTCATCGTTCAGGGTGGTATCCATGTTTTATGCAATAGGAAAAGGAAAGGATGAGTAATAAGGGGCAAAGGGTGCATTAACCTTCTTTTTAGGAAAGTTCTCAGAAATTGCTCCTAAGACACTTTTACTTAAATTGGACAGAATTAGTCTGATGGGACACAGTAAGGGGATTAGTTACAAGGAAGGCTAGGGAATATAGTCTGTATTCTGGGTGGCAATGTGCCCAATTAAAAATTCTTTGATATGAAACGGTGAGAATGAATACTGGGGCATGACCAGAAGTTCCTACTGTATCGTCTAAGGTCACAAGCAGCTATTAAGTGATGGGACCATGATCAAATCTGATCTGTCTCTTTTTCAGCCCTATGTGTCTGAGGGTGCTTCCTAACCACCTAGATTCTTCATGATGAAATATTTAATTTGGGAAAACAGTCCAAGATGAAGAGGAGGGTACTTATATTTGTAGCTAAATTTACTCTGTAACCAATGAAACTTTTTTGTTTTTTAATAAAGGCTTTAAGTCACTCATAAACTCAAAGCAGGTATTGGAAGTTCCCAGTGTTCTTATGCAGGTCAGAAGATGAAAGTCTTTGTGATTCACATCGTGCTCTTATTCTTAATATAATTTGACTCTGGAGACTGAATAATGGTCCTACATTCTTCACATTCCATTATCACTGGTAGTGAATTACATAACAATTAGTTTTTTAATCATTAATAGTAAACACAATTGTGTTGCTCAATTTTATGCTAAACAAACTATTGCATAGAGACAAGCAATACAATTTCTTAAGTTTCACACAGGAGGAAAAAAAATCCTATTTAAGCTTTGTAGAACTTCAGAAGGTACTTTGGAGATCTTTGAGCTGGTCTTTAACAATTATCTCTCTTTAAGTAAAAACTGCACATTTTAATGTGGTGGTGATCACTTTGCCCTGTTACATTTCCACTTACTTGGTGTTTTCTTTTGTTTCTCTGTTTCTTTCCATTTCAGGTAATTTTTAACCCTCCTAGTTAAGAAAGTGATCTCTGAACTAAGACTTTCATTAATTCCTAGCTGTGTGACTTAGATTAGATTACCCAAGTCTAAGAAACCTCCCTTTTCTCATCTGTAATACAAACACTTCCTAGTATTGTTGTAAGAAGTAAATAAGAATAAACTTTGTAAAGTCTATGAAATAGTGTTGGGTAGAAGTTATCTATGTATTACTTCTAACAATTATTTTTTTCTGAATCTTTCACCCTGCTTTTGTATCATTTCCCTATTTATTTACCAATGAGTGATTTTCTAACCATTGATTGTTCTGGACCCCCAGGAAGGACACTCTTAATGTTCAGCGAACGGGAAAACTTAGAGACCAGTTGGGTCAATAGTCAGTGCTGGCAGGGAGTACCTGGTTCAGCTCGTCAATCTTTCTGCACTGTGTGGGAAGAGTAGAGACTTAGGTATCACTGGGACCTGGGTTTGATTTCTGGTTCTAACTCTTATTAATAGTGCTACCTTAGATGTGTTTCTTATACATTCTGAGCTTATTACTTCATCTAGTAAATAAAAATGGGGATCATAACTAATTTGCCAGGTTGTAGGGAAAACCAAAGACATTGAACATAAGTACCATAATATTGGTCCCAGTTATAAATAATATCCATGCATGGTACCATTGGGATAGAGGAAACTAGTTGGGCAAAATGGGTTGGGCCACATAACTGTTTTGCCCAATCCATATTGCCCAACTGTGGGCTGTCATAGAGAAATATTGCAAATTAGAATCATCCCAGGTTAAAGAGAATTTCTTAGTTTCTCTTATAAACACTTTGAAGATTTTACTTTTGTTGTATTTTTCTGGAAAACTAGCAGCAGGGTGGGCATCCTATTCTCAGCTTGCTGTCGATGCTCCCCAGATCCCTGCTTATTTGCTCCTCTTTCCCCTAATAGGCTTTTCCTGTTCTTCTCTCTAGAGAACTGTGAAGACACTAATCCTGTTGGCAGAAATCTCTTTTTAGTCTGTGTCTCATAACAAATGCAAGATTATCTATGACTGGATACACATAGAGACCCGGTGTTGTAGAGGAGTGAGAATTGGTCTGGCAGTAAGTGTATGGATTTTTCTTAACAGCAAACCATGGGACCTTAAATAGGACCCTCAACCATTTCAGGGCTCCATTTCTTTGTGTTAAAACAGAGGCAGAATCTCTGTTTCAGCACAAATCTCTGATTTGTAAGGTCTCTTTTACATCCAAAATTTTTAAATGGTGAGATTACTTAATACAGATTTTTTAACTTACAAAAGAACATTTCCTAAATCATAGAGTTCTTTTGTGTAGGTACTTATTCTATAAAACCTGTTGGGTGGTTATAACTGAGTTTCAGGGCTTTCCAGACTTTTCTTTCATTACAGCTGCTACTCTCAGATTTTATTTTTACATAGACATTTTCTTTGACTATCTCACTGGCAGTCCAGATTTTACCTTTTTGATATTCATTGCAAAACTTTATAAAAAGTCCTACAAACAAACGCATCACCCTTTATCAAGTCCAAATTCTATCTGCCTCAACTAAATTCAAACTTTTATTTTCCTCTTCTTTATCTATCCATTCATTTGTTCATTCGTTCACTCTTTTAAAAATTTCTATTAAATGATTACCATATAATTATGTTCCAGGTGTTCTGTCAGCACTGGTACGTCTGTCTTTGTGGGGTTTATATGCTGGTAGAGAGCAGATAAAACATGCATATAATTACCTAAATCAGGGGTGTCCAACCTTTTGGCTTCCCTGGGCCACATTGGAAGAATTGTTGGGGACCACACATAAAGTACACTAACACTAACGATAGCTGATGAGCTAAAAAAAAAAAAAAAAAAAAAAAAAAAAAAAAAAAAAAAAAAAAAAAAAAAAAAAAAAAA
>PVKE010045663.1:0-12543 GCA_004027555.1 Craseonycteris thonglongyai | reverse complement strand
AAAAATGTGTGACCAAACATTAAATTTTCTAAGTGTGTAAAGGACTTTCCAAATTCTACCTCAAACACACACACACAAAAAAATAGTTCTATGTTAGAGTGATGTGTTTAATTGGGTGTTAATATCTTAGTCTAAAACTACACTCTCCAATATATCAGCTACTAGTCCAAAATGATATGTACTATACGTATAAAACACAACGTGGATTATAATGTAAAATATCTCTTAATATTTTTATATTTAAATTAATTTTCTAATATATTGCATATACAAGATTAAGTTAAAACACTACTAAAACTAATTTAACTTGCTTCTCTTTTTTTTTTTTAAATATATTTTTTTTTATTTATTTATTTTGACAGAGAGAGAGAGAGAGAGAGAGAGAGAAATGCAGAGACAGAGAGATAACTGAACTGGGGGAGCTCCCAGTTCAGCATATGGTTCCACATGGGCTGGGGCCGGGATTCGATCCCCGGTCCCCAGCGCTGCAAAGTGAGCACTTAACCCACTGAGCCATCCCGGCTTCCCCAAACTTGCTTCTCTTTACTTTTCTTAATATGGCTACTAAAAATTTTTTTGTGTGTGTGTGTGTTAAATTTAATGCGGTGACATTGGTTGGTAACAATTAGATAGGTTCCTGATGTGCAACTCCACGTCACATCACCCATGCATCGCATTATGTGCCCAGCTCCCAGAATCAGGTCCCCCTCCAACACCATATATCTGGTGCCCACAGCTACTAGAAAATTTAAAAGTACATATGTGATTCGTATTGTGGCTCTCATTATGTATTTCCGTTAGCCAACCTATAAAATGAATCAGATTGAATTCTTTTAAACCCCTTCTATCTACGGAATTCTAACAATAAGAAATTGCACTCTCAGTCTAATAAGTCTTATATACTAAATTATTTTAGAGAAATCTGGGTTTAGTCATTAATATTTCCCACACTTTTTACCCACACCCATAGTGCTTTCTCATTGTTTCCTATAGATTCCTAATAGCCAAGGAAAATTAATCTGTCAATTTATGTATTTACAAACTGCAAGGATGCAGTTCATAAGGTCAGTATGAATTGCATTTGGTCATATTCCTTTTTAATTCACACCATACTGATGCATTTTTAATGATCTGTAATGAATAATAAACTATGGCTTTTCAGTTTTAATATTCACAAAATAAAGATGTTAGAATTAGGGAATATTAGAGATCTTATATTCCAGTGGTCCCCAAACATGCTGGCACCTCTCAATCACCTAAGGAATATATGGAAAATATCCATTACTGGCTTGATATCAGGATTTTGACTTAACAGACCCAGAATGAGACAGATTCCTATACTTCTAAAAAATCTGCCCAGGTCACTCGGGGATTCAGTCAGGTTTGGGAACCAGTAGTCTAGCCTAACTTACTTTACCTGTAATTGTGGTGCAAGGAATAGTCCTAGTGCTAAAGCCCAGTAGCCTCAGACCTAGAGCCAGGACGCAAGGTTCCTAACGACAGCTCTACACCACTGTTCAGAGACATTCTGTCAAACACACATTACTCACTCCTCAAGAGCTCCGGCTATCAGTATATCTTCCTTGTCAGTTTTAACATCCAATTCTGGTTCTCCATTAAGCAGAAGCTTCAAGTTATAAATAACCAGCAAAGTACCTAGTGGAAAATATGTTTGACTTGTCAATATTTTAACTGCACTAAGTATTAATCATGGTAATATTATCCTATCCATTGATTTAAGTCAGCTCTAGGCAAAATTATCTTTTGCAATCCAGTAAATATGCTTGGATAACTTCTGAGATGTATGTCCTATAGAAAATTCCACTTTCTGGTAAAGACTGTTGAGTTTCTACAGCATAGCACTTCTTATTACTATTCAATTCATTATAACTCTTTCAATGTGGATTCTTAAACTTGGGCACTCTTTTCAAATTTTGCATTATGAAAACTGTTTGGAGCCTTAGCCAAATTATATTACAGGTAAAGCTCTCATTGGAGAAACTGAAATCAATGTGCATGAGAACAAATAGAAGTTTTAAAAATCTGTACAAATACTAAATATTACTTTTAGACCCTACAACAGGTGGTGACAGTTTTTGTTTTGTTTTGTTTTGTTTTCTGTAAAGGTCCAGGTAATGAATATTTCAGGCTTGCAACCCATATGTTCTGTCACAACTACTCACAGCTCTACCACTGTAGCATGAAAGCTGGCATTGAAAATATATAAATGAAAGAGTATGGCCATATTCTAATAAAACTTTATTTACAAGAACAGGTACAGGGCCAGATTTGATGTGTGGGGAATAGTTTGCTGACCCCTGATCTAAAGTATAGTTAAAGAGAAGTCCAATTCTTTACAAGATTGTTTATGATACAAATGGATTGTCAGAGAAATTTAAAAAACCACCAAATTACACTTTTTTGGTAGTACATAAATAAAGGGAGAACAGTCTCGTGGTTAAGAATTTAGACTTGGGAGCCCACACGCCTGTGTCTAAATCCTGGTTCAACCATTTTCTAGTACAATGACCTCAGATAAGTCTCCTAACCACTTTGAACCTGATTTGTCTAATCTATAGTGGAACTTATGAGGTACCCAAAACATACAGCTATTGTAATTTTTATAAACCATTTAGAAAAGTGTTCAGGAAGTAGTCCACTTTTCATTAGTTTTTGTAGGAGTAAGCCACAATTAGAAGTCAACTAAGAGATTACATTAACTGTCTTCAAACTATATCATGTATATGTTAATAAATATATTAATATTTAAATACCACTAATTTCTTCTATGAGAAACGAATAAAGGGGAATGACACAAAACCTCATTATTAAGATACAGATGATAAAGCTGAACTAGGACTTTTAAAACTACTGATCAGGCTGGGAGATCTATGGGAGGAGCTGGGCACATAGAAGTTTATGGTCTTATCTTCCTTTTCATAAAACTCTATGGTTCTAAATTCCTGTCTTTCCTACCTTAAATATTCTTCATCTTAGCACATGCCAGAATGTGCTCATGGCTTGCTGGATCTGCATGTGCTGGGGCTGGGTTGTGCCCCCTTTTCCTTTTTCTTTTTACCAAATAAATCCTTTTTGGTAATGGAATACCTAGTTGATATTATTGTTAAATCAACACAAAGAGCTGATGGTTGCCAGATGGAATGGGGGTTGGGAGGCTGGGTAAAAAACGTGTAAGGATTAAGAAGCACAAATTGATAGCTATAAAATAGTCATGGGGACATAAAACACAGCTTAGGGAATACAGTCGATAACATTGTTAATACTACATATGGTGCCAGGTGGGTACTAGACTTATTGGGGGAATCATTTCATGAATTATATAAATATCTAACCACTACGCTATATACCTGAAACAAATATAAAATAATATTGAATGTCAATTGTAATTGAAAAATTAAAAAATCATTATGAAACAAAACGCTACAAGTTAGAGAATTTAAAAAGTAACATAGGTTAAGTCAGAAACAAATTTCTAAGAATTTATAAACATTATATAAATTGAAGAGTTGCAAAGAGCAGAATGCACATTGCTTTCCTTAGAGTTTGGTTATTTTTGCTTCTAGATATAAAAAGTGGTAAAACTTTGAAGAAAGATTGGCACTAGAAAATGTTACTAGACATAGTACTGTCTACAAGTTGAGTGGAAAGTTGGTAGAGATGGAAAAAACACACACAAAAAATCTATTAATTTAGAAAAGAAAATCTACAAAGCTTCTGCTAACTTACACAGAAAACTGGATTCATTACTTTATAAATAGCTAACTCTTATAAACCTCAGATCATCTAACCTTAGATGCTGCAATAAGTATCTCCTAATTTTGCTATCTGGTACAGAGACTGTGGAGCCCCTGTGGTCATAATTTATATCATTTCCTTCTCATTCATTTCACAAGTTCATGCAAGTATCAACCTTTCTCCACGTGTCAGGGACTTCGAGTTATATATGTTTAGAGTCTCTTAATAGACAAACTTATGGATAAGATAAATGACTGCCCCCATGGGAGACGCCACATGATTTATAAATAGAAAAAATATAAACAAAAACATACAGTGTCTTTCATAAGACACTGAAAACAAATACTTCCATCAAAATTTCAGAGTTTTAATCATCTTACCACATTTCCCATAGATTACATCAAATTGCTCCATTAATTCAACTTCGGTTTTAAATGGAGAGTACTTATAAATTATTGACAATTCTGTTATGAATTTCTGAGGATCATCTGTGACAGATTCTCTGGTTCTTGTCAACCATGAAGGTATTGGAACCACAACCTATAAAGTAACACACATCAATTTACTATGAAACACACAAATAAAAACCATCATTCTTTTTTCTTATCCTAATTCAGCCTACTCTTCACCCAAATTATCAAATGCAAAGTTAAAAGTTTATTTCCCTCCTGTATTCTAGTTTTGTAAGGAAGAGACACATGAACAATATATATAGTCAGGGCTTTATTCTAAAATGCTCCATTGTGGAATGTGGGAACATTCTACTCTCTTTTGAAATATGGGTAGAACTATAGGAAAAATAACAGTATCAACATTTTATAAATTGAAAAGTAGATGACAGCATATCAAAAAAAAAAAAAGGGGGAAAGCCGGGATGGCTCAGTGGGTTGAGCACTCACTTTGCAGCGCCGGGGACCGGGGATCAGATCCCGGCCCCAGCCCGTGCAGACCCATATGCTGAACTGGGAGCTCCCCCAGTTCAGTTCTTTCTCTGTCTCTGTCTCTGTCTCTCTCTGTCAAAAATAAATAAATAAATAAATAAATAAATAAAAGTGACTATCTTTAAATATATATATATATATATATATATGTATAAAATTAAAAAAAAATTCAAAGCCCATGTAGGAAAAGAAACAAATCAGCCTGATTCATAATCCTGAATCCCTTATAAGACACTGAAGTTGATGGCGTGAATTAACTCTAGAGGAAGGAATGGGTGAAGAGAACCAGAAGTACATCCAGAACTCCATCTGGCAATCGTCCCTTCCTCGCCTCCACAAGGACTGGATCTTCACTCTTTGGAAAGAGTGGAACGAAGCATGTCTGGATTAGATGACATACCAGGCATGGCTGTCAGAGGACCTTACTGAGATTAGAAGGGTTAAATGAAACTATGAGTGTATATATGAAGGCGCTGATGAATTTTGCCTCCACTGTAATATGCTTTGTTACATTAGACACATCTGGATATAACCAGTTTTTTTGTAGTCACATGGTATTTCCCCTCCATCACTCGACCTTGTGCATGCAGATCCTTATTTTTCACCCAGTGCACATCAAAATGGAAGTGTTCAGATCAAAAAAAACAGCCAACATAACCTTCCAAACGGATGCCTGAGTTTTGAAATTTTTCAGCTAAGGTCATCCCTTATGGCTGTATTCCATAGAACGCCTTTTGTTCTTGGGGTCATAATGATGGACCAAAGTTTCATCACCCTTAATCATCTTCTTTAAAAAGTCCTGACCTTCTTTTTAAAAAATTTCCCCAAAAAATGAGGAACTTTTCCCACTGTTAACAATTCATTAACAGCATGCTCTTTGAATTGAATGCCTGAAAACTCTCCCCTTTCGATACACCGGCAGCAGTGGAGTGGGGCTAGGTAACAGGAATAATCTACAGGCAATTGGGAGTCGCTGAGTGGGATTCTGCCATGAGGAAAAGTGGTACTTAAAGCCACCCTCCTTGACCACTCAAGGCTCTCTAATCTCTCCATCCATATCACTGCTTTTGATCATTTGTAACAGTAGGTACATATACTCATTGAACAGTATTCTTTTCAAACACCTTCATTTTGTTTTTTATCCAGTTCATACGTGTCTGCCTTATTTTGTGACTGTGCTGAAAACACTATGACACTCAAATGGCCTTCTGCTTTTTTCTCTCCCTTCCATAGGGTCTATCTTGTGCTGGGCAGACATCAGTTTCTTAACACCTATTTGCTGTACTGAATTATAACTGATTTTATTAATATAGCAAAACTCAGACAACACAAATTAATAAAATATCTCCAGGTCATGAAACAGAGTTGAAATTATGGTCACAAGAATTATAGTTTTAATTCTATTTCACATTCAATTTCTTTATAGATTTTTGTATCACATGTTTTTGAATTCAATATTCTTTTTATTTTTAAAATGATAATCTTCTATGGCACATAACGGTAAAAATGTTTTGCAGGCTCTTATTCTGAGAGATTTGGGTACGTGGATAAAAAAAAAATTAAGTTCTTCCAACTGTTTAGAAATTAAAAACCCATTCAAGAAAGGGTCAATAGGACAGGCCTCCAATGACTCCGGAATGGTCAGCCAGCCTCTCTCCATTTCCAAAACAGATTCTTAAATTTCTAAATCAGAATTGTAAAGAACCCATGATATATTTTACCCTTCTGATATGGAAGTAAAAACAACACTGTTACCACTGGAACTGATTAAAAATCACTACTCTTACCTCATTCAGACCTTCTTCTTCACAGAATGTCTGAGAAAAAAACACGCAGGTCATCGTTTCTTCCTTCTTTGTAAAAAGAATGAAGTCTTTTCCAATCCTCATGGATCCACTATATCAAAAATCAAAACCATAATGGTTTACATCCCAAACATTAAAAAGAAGGAGTGGGCAGGCACGGTACTCTGTGCTGTAACAAGGTGTTCTCTTCATAGAAATAAGCACTGTTTTGCTGACTCATCACCAAGAGGTATAATATAATTTTTTTTTCTCAAAGTAGAGCACATGGGTTACAATAATCCAGTGACACAATTTTTGCTTGAGACATGACTATTAGAGATAAGTTGCTATCAGGGCTGAAGAAAAAAAAATATCTGTCCCTGGCAGGTGCCACACTGATGATAGTGACCTTATAACCTTGCCTTTCATCAAAATATACTAATAACATAAGTTGTAGTCACAAATAACACCTACACTCAACTATGCTTTGAGAAACAGTGGGACATAGAGATACAATGAAGCGCTAAATACAGCAAGCCCAGAAAGAAATCCACCACTTATTTGAGAATCAACTTTTAAAATGTTGTCAAGATCCAAGTCAGGTATGGGTATACAAATTCCAAAACAACATAGGATGCTCAATTTTATATTACTTTTTAAGTTTTACAAACTTGGACTATTTTGTACAATATTGTCTTTAACTATTGTTTCTAATATCAACATATGCCTTAAAGCAGGGGTCCCAGACTCCAACAAACTCAATCAGTTTGTGTCCTGTTAGGAACTGGGCTGCACAGCAGGAGGTGAGTGGCAGGCAAGCTAGCAAAGCTTCATCTGTATTTACAGCCACTCCCCATCGCTTGCATTACTGTCTGAAATCCACCTCCTGTCAGATGAACTGCCACATTGGATTCTCGAACGAACTTGACCAACCTGTGGCCGGCAGTTCTGCAAGTGGTCCAGGATGGCTTTGAACGTGGCCCAACATTAATTCGTAAACTTTCTTAAAACATTATAATTTTTTTTTTGAGATATCATTTTTTTTTTTAAGATTTATTTTTATTGTTTTTGACAGAGAGAGAGAGAGAGAGATACAGAGTCAGAGACAGAGAGAAGGGGGAGGGCCCTGAACAGTCTCCATAGTTGCACATCATTCGTTTTTCCACATAGTTTCAGTCCACAGGTGGGAGTGGGGCTGCACAGGGCAGGAACTGGGCCGGGGTCTCACCCCGGTGAGAACTGAACTGGGGGAACTCCCCAGTTCAGCATGTGGGTCCACATGGGCCAAGGCCGGGATTCGATCCTCGGTCCCTGGGGCTGCAAAGTGAGCGCCTAACCCACTGAGCCATCCCGGCTTCCCCTTCTGAGATATTTTTAATGCTCGTCAGCTATTGTTAGTGTTAGTGTATTTTTGTGTGGTCCAAGACAATTTTTCTTTTTCCAATATGGCCAAAAGAAACCAAAAGGTTGGACAGCCCTGTTTAACAGCACAAACTCTACTGTAAACTTCACATGCATATACCCCGCTCCCACCCCCAGTCTGTGGGGGAAAAAAAATGTCTTAAATGAAACTAGTCACAGATGTCAAAAAGGTTGGGATCAACACCTTGAAGGGGAAAAAAACCAAAAACTTCTCACCTCTTAAGACCATTGCCATATTGCCCAATGAACTTTAAGGTCGATAACCGTTTCTTGGATGCTCCAAAGTAAATTATATCTGAAGCTTCTTCTGTAATTGACAACAATATTTGAGGTGGTAAGGAATTATGACAGTCAACGGAGGTCCAGCTATCATGATTGTCATACATATCTCTGAACATTAGGAGAAATGCATACCTTTTGGATCAGCCCAGAAACAAGAATCCGTTTTGGCTCCATAATCTCTGACTAAGATCTTGACAGTATTATATTGAAGGAGGTCAGATTGACCTAACCATGTAACTTTGGGTAAATAAGAGTTTAAAACTCTAAACCTTAATTTCCCATTTCTAAAAGGGACCACTAATACTTATATCATCACAGAGCTGTTGATAAAGATTAAAATGAATTAAATGAAATGACATATTTGTGAACATAATACATGGCATTTAATAAATGCTAATGAATTTTAAGTGCTATGATTGTTTGTACGACTAGTAATTTTCCATGGATTTGGCTCCTATCCAGCCCTATGTGAGACTGAGAACACCAAAATAGTGTCTATTCTAATATAACTTAGGAAAGAAGTGCTACTTGTTTCAGACTTTCAGACTTATGTTCCTGATCTATCTCTCCAGGGCATTTAGGAATTCTAAAACACTCAGTGGACCTCAAAAATATATACCTCCAAAAATAGGGATGTTCCCAGGGAAACAGGAAAAGATAGAAATGGCTCTCCCAACTGGCCTGCCTGAATACACACTCCAGAATTGTCCAGAGAACCCTGGTCAATCTGGGGGTAGACATGCTATATAGTTTAGTGATACCTGGTATGGGTGTGTAAAGGCTATCAGACATTCTGCTTGCCAGAAGCTAAGTGGATAGTCCATTAAATGTTTTTATAAGGGGCTAGGTATTAGGTGAGGGTGTCCATATGACAATATTAGCTACCATTTATTGATTGATTATTATGCACTAGGTCCTATATTATACACTCTACATAAACTATTTAATGTTCATAACAGACCTATAAGAGTTTTAAGCAGGAAAATGATATGATATGATTTATATTTTTTTTTAGAAATCCACTAAAGATTTCTATATAGAGAAAGGAATATGAGGGATAAGACCAGAGGTGAAGCAAGTTTGGAAATTATAGTAGTCATCTTTTATGAGTCAACATTGATCTGTCTCAGTTTGAAAAACAGATAGATCCTATTTTTAGTTATCATATAAACTCTTCCTCCTAACTAATTACTTAATTTCTGATTAATGTTAATAAAGAATTGTTGCCTCAACACTAGTGGCCTTTTTTTTAAATACTACTCTACATGTCAACTGAAGTATGAGTTCCTTCTGAAGACCTGAATATTTGTCACTTGTCTGTGTTTTGATCACTTTGTGGACCATATAAAAGGAGTTCCTTCTTTTTTTTTAATAACTGCCTTGAAATATCACATATTCTGTCATTTATTTCAAGAAATCAGGGGGATGCTAAGGTAGCTCAGTAGTTGAGAACTTTCCTTGCAATCACAGGGTCCAAGGTTGGATTCCTGGCCCCAGCCCAGGCAAACCATTATGCTACACTGTGATGCAACTGGTAACCACTGGGATGGCTCAGAAGCAAAGGTTCTTGCTTGCCCTGTGGGAGGCGCCCAGTGGGGGGTTCCCATCCCGCATGGCCACATATCCACCTGTGTCAAATGAAGCCATGTCACAACTAATGATGTACAACTATGGAGACTACTCTGAGCCTTACCCACTTCTCTCTCTCTACCTTTTCTTTTTTTTTTTTTTAAGGTTTTTATTTTTATTGTTTTTGACAGAGAGAGAGAGATACAGAGACAGAGAGAAGGGGGAGAGTCCAGAACAGTCTCCATAGTTGCACATCATTGGTTTTTCCACATAGTTTCATTCCACAGGTGGGCGGGGGGCTGCACAGGGCAGGAACTGGGCCGGGGTCTTGCCCCGGTTAGAACCGAACTGGGGGCACTCCCCAGTTCAGCATATGGGTCCGCATGGGCCAGGACCAGGATTCGATCTTCGGTCCCCAGGGCTGCAAAGGGAGCGCTTAACCCACTGAGCCATCTTGGCTTCCCCTTTCTACCTTTTCTCAAACAATAAAATAAATCTTAAAAAGAAAAAAAAAATGAACTTAACATTGAGCCTAGAAGTTAAAAACTAAACTAATTTCTCAGCATGGTTTTCCCACAGACTTGTGTTTTCTCTTATTTAAACACTAAGAACCAACAATACTTTCAGTCAAAATGACCTAGAAAAATCAGAAACATCTAAACAAAGACAAAACAAGAACTGAGTGGGATACCTGCATTTCTAAACTTGCTAATAAATATTCTCTGACTATTTAGATCAAGGGGGAACTTCAGACATTCAGAAGAAGATAACTGCTTTCCTTTGTCTTCTTACTCTCTATCAGCACAGATGAGCATTCTGTCCTCTGGTGTAGGAACGACCAGAACAGTTCCATATTACTTAAATTCACTCACCATCTTAAACCTCATGGTCAAAAACCTCATCTTGTGGGACATAAACAAGTGTTATAAGAATTCAGGGATAAGCTATCCCAAATAACTCAAAGCCCTCATTAGAGGAAGTAAACAACGTTTCAATTTCACAGCAAACAGGTATTGTTCACCTACAATGTGCTGGCTTCTTGTGAACCTTAAAGATACAAAGATTAAGTCATGCAATGTTTTATACATGTATTCATTATGATGGGTGCATTCAACTGAAGGAACTAAACCTTTGAACAGAAAAGTCCATAGAAAAGTCCAAACAGCTAAAAACAAGGAGAAGTGATGTGGTGATGAAAAAGGAACTGACTCTGGTGGTGAGCATATAATGCAACACATGGACAATGTATTGCAGAACTGTACACCTGGAACCTATGTATTTTCACAAGCCATGGTCACCTCAATAAATTAACAATAAAAAATGGAAAACAGAAAAGAAAAACAAGGAGAGGTGACCTCTACTCCAAGGTTAAGCAGAAAATTAAAAACGGCTTAAAGGCATTGAAAACTGCCTGAGAGCTCTTGTAAGCGATACCTGAAAGACAGTCTAAAAACTATCTGAGTCCAACCAGTTACTATTTGTGTTCCATTCATTTCCAGATGCCTTTTCTTTAAAAAAAAAAAAATTATTGTATTGTTTTTGACAGAGACAGAGACAGAGAGGGCGGGGGGCCAAGACAGTCTCCATAGTTGCATGTACCAGTAATCAGTTTTTGATGTGGTTTCATTCCACATAGGTGGGTAGGGGCTGTGTGTAGGGTGGGAACTGGGCTGGGGGCCTCCCGCATGGAATGTTGCCCCTTCAAGCCAGGGGCCGAGCCAGGGGCCAAGCCAGGGGGTGAGAACTGAACTTGGGGCTTCCCTCATGGGAAGCACACCTCAGTTCAGCATATGGGTCTGCACAAGACAAGGCCCGTATTCAGTCATAAGTCCCCGGGGCTGTAAAGCGAGCTCTCAACCTGCTGAGCCATCCTGCTTCCCCCTGCCCCCACCCCACCACCACCACCACCACACACACAGTGCTTCTTCTTACAAGTAGTCAAGTGCCTTCTGTCTTTCATTTTTCTGGCAATATTTATTTACATTTACTTTTTGTCTTGGTTTACATGGTTACAAAGAATTTACTCTGTCAGATGAAATATTTAAACCTAAGAAGTTCAACAGTATGTTAAGTCTGAGGTTTATTTTCCCCAATAACTTCACACCTGTTTTTGCATACATCATTCAGTTTACTTTATATTGGCTTTATGAGTTTTCAGACTGCTTTCTCTGACAGACAGTTAGGTAGCTAAACAATTAACTTACCAGGGCTCATACCACATCCATCATCCAGAAAGCACAACATGAATCCACCCTGCAGTTTTTCATTAGGCACTGTAAGAGAAAGCAGTTATTACTAATAAGTATTGAGCTTAATTTGTTCCTCCGAAAGTCACAACGCTCATATAATGATTTGTCCTCCTCAAATGCAGCCACTGACAGTGTTATGGCACAATGATAATCTCAGAAAGGCGTTTTGACTACCTTTTCCCAAGAAACTGCAGGGAGGAAATAATAAAGCATCTATGCGTTAAGAAATTATGTATACAGCACGACATGCCCCTCAAATTTGACTGGTCCCTTAAACTTCAGGTGGGAGGAAATGAAGGTAGGTGGTGATGTGACCCCAGGATCCCTCTATTCAGACTGATCAATCTTTACTCCCTTCCACCAAAGCGTTAATTCTAAAGTGAATCGAGGGGAAACTGGGATGGCTCAGAGGGTTCAGTGCTCGGTTTCAGCCCCAGGGCCCGAGGATCGAGTCCCGGACCCGGGCCAGGCCCATGTGGACCCATATGCTGAACTGGGGTGTGCCCCCAGTTCAGTTCTTGCCGGGGCCTATGAGGGAGG
>PVKE010045662.1:0-12536 GCA_004027555.1 Craseonycteris thonglongyai | reverse complement strand
TTGAAGAGAGATTTCTGCAGTTTACAAATATCGAGCCAATTGTCTCCTTCTGTATCAATCCTTTTACTTGCCAAATAAATGTAATAGAACTAGCCGCATGTATTGCAGACCTTGTTCAGGGGGAAGCAGAAGAACTAGAGTTAGAAATTTTGAACCTTAAGAACGATATTTTGCTAAAATCCTTAATATCAGAGGACTTATGGAACATAGTCGACAAAGAAAGGTTCCCATTTTTTAAAAAAGCAGCATATAAAATCAAATTGTTTTTCGGGTCAACGTATTTATGCGAATCTTTGTTTTCAAACATGAATTTAATAAAATCATGATATAGATCTCGACTTATTGATGAGCATCTTAATAATTGTTTGCTAACAGGGTTGTTGTCATACTCCTAATTACGAGGCACTGGCCAATGAAATCCAATGCCAAAGATCACACTGACAGATTGGGTTTTTTTTATGTTTTCTTTTATGTTTTTTAAAATAATTTTATTATATGTGTGATTTTTATTTACTTTGTATTACGTTTTGTATATATGTTTCTTTGTGTGTATATAATTTGTACAATAAATTTATTATTTTAAAATTATTTTTGTTTATTATTTTTTATTCTTGTTCAATAATAAATATCCTTAGAAATAGCTGGTGCCCACCGCCCTACCAATATTTTAGAATGCGCCCTAGGGTATAAACAGGTTGGGAACCCCTGGACTACAGTTTGCTAAGCCTGCACCAGACCACAGAGGAAATCCTTTAAAATTCTAAAGGCAATATAGTTACTTTTCATAAAAAGTATATTATATCTGTTAGCAGATCATTAGTGAATTACTATTTTTAAATGAATTAAATAGCTCAATATATACTTTTTAAATTTATTAACTTAATACAGTAAATATTGGCAAATAGAAGTGACACGAACAACAGTTCTTTGGGGCTCTATTATTTGAGTGTAAAGGGAACTTGAGACCAATAAGTTTGAGAAGTGCTACATATACAGTATCTTTCTGCGATAATCAAAAAAAGTGGGAAACCCTAATTGTTCATCAAGGTAATGAATAAGTTAGGGTATATTTATTTAATAAATAATGTATAGTTGTTGCAGTGAATAAACAAGTCCTATTAGAAACATGATTATATCTCAATATATATTTTGCATTTAATACATGTTACAGTTGCTTTGGCATTTATTTTTTAAAACATACATAAAATGCTATGTGTTTCATATATTTATAATTTGATTAAGTAATTCCACATTTAGAGATCTAAACGAAGGAGATATTTAGAACTATGAATCAATATATATATACAACACAGTACTTCCAACTTTTTACTATTGTAAATACTTCCATCATTTAACAATAGCGTATGATTAAGTGAAGTGAGATTTATACAAATATAAAGCTTCATGCATACATTTAAAATTATGCTTTCAAATAGTTTAAATGCCATGAAAAAATGTAATATACAATTAAAGTATTAAGACTAACAAAGCAGTAAATAAACACGATAACCAGTTTGTTAGGTAGATATGAATATCAGGTGTGATTGAAAAATATGCTAAATGTTTAAATTTTAAAAATTATTACAGTAAAAGACATATTGCCATTAATCCTCCTCAAGATATTTCTTCATCCTTCAAAAACACTTATCTCATCATTCTTGCCACTTTCTAAAGCACTTCTGGAAGTCTCTTTTGTGTTTTTAGTTGCATTGACATTGGTGCCTTGATGTCCTGAATCAATTCAAAATGTTTACCTTTCATGGTCATTTTGACTTTGGAGAAGAGTCAGAAGTAGTACAGTGCCAAATCCAGTGAATAAGGTAGATGAGAACATACCATAATGTTTTTATTTGACAGAATTGATATACCAGAAGTGATGTGTGACCTGAATCAATCAAGGCTGCCATGACAGCACAACTAAAAACAATCACAAAAGAGGACTCCCAGAACTGCTTCGGAAAGTGGCAAGAACAATGGAATAAGTATGTTAAAAGTGAGGGAGGTATTTTGTGGGGGATTAATGGCAATGTGTTTTTTACTGTAACAATTTTTTAATTTAAACATTTACCATATTTTTTTTATCATACCTCATATAGAGTAGAAATACAATATATCAAAATATGATAGTTCATCTATTTAAAATATTTTGAGAGGGGTGGGGAAGAAGGGAATGGATAAAATATATGGTGATGAAAAGAGAACTGACTCTGGGTAGTGAGCATGTAATACAATATATAGATGATGTAATATAGAATTGCACACCTGGAACCTATGTAATTTTTACCAACAAATGTCAACCCAATAAATTTAACAATTAATAAAAAATAAAGTAAAATAAATATTTTTATTATGAATCTAGTCCACAATCATATAACAATAATCAAGAAACACAGACTTGGGGAAGCCAGGATGGCTCAGTGGGTTCAGCCCTCACTTTGCAGCACCAGGGACTGAGGATCGAATCCCGGCCCCAGCCCGTGCGGACCCATGTGCTGAACTGGGGAGTTCCCCCAGCTCAGTTCTCTCTCTGTCTCTGTATATATATATGTCAAAAACAATAAAAAAATAAAAAATAAAGTGCTTAGGAAAAATTAAAAAAACACACACACAAAAAAAAAACACAGACTCAAACAATTCCCTGAGACTTCTGGTCAAGATGGAGTAAGTAGATGCTGTGCTCACCTCATCCATAACCACATCAAAATTACAATTAAACTGCAGAACCACCATCATTGAGAACCACCTGAAGTCTAGCTGGATAGAAGTCCTATCTATAACTAAGGAAATACAGAAGACACAATGAGACTGGTGGAGGGGTGACACAATGAGACACAATGGGAGCGGTGGAGATGCAAACAGTTTGGTCCCATACTAAGGGTGTGATGACTAATATCAAAAGGGCTATCTCAGTTGTGGAAGGGTCCTGAAAAATAGGGGTCCCAGCCTCAAAATAGGCTTCCAGTCTGAGGTACCAGTGCCATGAAGAGAAGTTCTCGTAATCCCTGGCTGTGAAAAACAGCAGTTTGTATCCAAGAAGACCACAAGCTGCTAGAGACCTAAGAGTTGCAGGTTTTAAAGGGTCGGCCCACAAACTCACTTGCTCACAAACACACTCACTTGGAGCTTCAACACAGGGGCAGCAGCTCAAAAAGCAGCAGGATCATATGAGGAGGAGCTGACTTGACTAGCTTCAGGATGAAGGCTGGAGGGACAAGGAGGAAAGTGCTAGCAACTGCCATTGTTCCTTGGTTGAGCTCTCCCACTACCCAGCCAGCAGGTATAGATACATGCCAAATCTGAATCCTTCATTAACCTGACAAACACCATTCACCTGGCCCTGGTGATTTCCTGGAACCCATGCCACACAATTTGGATACTCGGTCCAAACGTCTCTCAGCAGCTTTTCCACACAAATGGCCTTCTCAGATCCCATTGCAGACTTTTCTAAAATCTTTCAAAGATCCACAAACCCCAAATGGGCAGTGGCTGTCCTCACCCCATACTCTTACCAAGTAGCCCCAAGCCTAGCACTAGTGGCAATCAGCCTCAGTTCATAGCATTGTCTCATCCAGATTCCTCCAAGCTCAGTACAGGTATCAACCAACTGCAGAGTACTTTTAGCTCCTATCAGATGGCACTGGGGCAGGCACATGCAATAACCAACCTTGGCCAGCAACAGAACATGTCCTAAGAGGCCCCAGAACCAACACACCTGGTAGTCAGCTTCAGACTACATCAGAGCACCAGCCAATCAGCTCCATAAATGACACACCAACAGAGCAGACTTAGAAGTCACCAGAGCCCTACTAAAGTGAATCCTGCATCAAAGGGTCAGCTCTTGCACTATAGCTCACCTGCTCTAGTCCCAGCCAGTCCTCATAGCCAATTAACCTGAGGGTCAATCCCACCCACTGATGTGCCAACAGCAATCAAGAATCAACTAGAGGATGCTGGGATAGTTCAGCAGTTGAGCACTTACCTTGGTCCATGCAACCCCATATGCTGAACCGTGGTGCAACAGGTAACTGCCGAGCCATCCCATATGTGGAAGGTCCCCTGTTCAGTTCCCACCCCGTGTGGCCCCATGTGGAATGAAACCATGTCACAACTAATGATGTACAACTATGGAGACTGTTCTGAGCCCTCCTCCCTTCTCTCTCCCTCTCTCTCTCTCTCTCTCTCCCTCTCTCTCTCTCTCTCTCTCTCTCTCTCTCTCTCTCTCTCTCTCTCTTCTCTCTCTCTCTCTCTCTCATCTTATCTCAAAAAACTTTCATTAAAAAACAAGAATCAACTACAACAGGAGAGCACACACAACCAACAAATGTGACACCCTGAAGCACCCACTCAGGTGACCAAGGAGCTATACCATTGGGCCCCACAGCATAATTACTACATAAGACCACTCTGTCAAGACTGGGAGATTTAGCATATCTACTTAATACATAGAAACAAACACAGAGAAGCAGCCAAAATGAGGAGACAAAGAAACATGTCCTAAATGAAAGAATAGGACAAAACTCCAGAAAGAGAACTAAATGAAATGGAGGCAAGCAGTCTACCAGATAGAGTTCAAAATATTGGTTAAAGGGATGCTCAATGAAATTAGAGGCATAGATGAATTTAGTGAGAATTTCAACAAAGAGATTTAAAACATAAAAAAGAACCAGTCAGAAATAAAGAATACAATAACTGATATAAAGAGTACGTTAGATGGAATCAGCAGCACATTGGATGAAGCAGAGAGCTAAATCAGCAATTTAAAAGAAAAGTAGCAGAAAACACCCAACTGGAACAACAAAAAGAAAAAAGAAGTTTAAAAATGAGGATAGTTTAAAAGAGCTCTGGGACAATATCAAGCATCCAACATTTGCATCATAGGGATAACAAGGAATTGAAAACTATTTGAAAAAGTAATAGCAGAAAACTTTTCTAACGTGGCAAAGGAAATAGACATACAGCCCAGGAAGTGCAGAGATTCCCAAACAAGATGAACCCGAAGAGGCCCACACCAAGACACATCATAATTAAAATGCCAAAGATAAGAGACAAAGACAGAATTTTAAAAGCAGCAAGAGAAAAGCAGTTAGTTACCTACAAGGGAGGTCCTATAAGACTGTCAGCTGATTTCTCAATAGAAATGTTTCAGGCCAAATATTAAAAGTGATGAAAAGCAAGTACTTACACCAATATTACTCTAGCCATCAAGGCTATTATTTGGAATCAAAAGTGAGTTTGTAGATAAAAAATAGCTAAAGGTATTCATCACCACCACACCAGTATTACAAGAAATGTTAAAGAGACTTATTTAAGAAGAAAAAAGAAAGATCAGAAATATTAATAAGAAAATATAGCAAAGAAAAAAATCCCAATGGTGGGATGAATCATTGGGTGGAGCACTCTCTTTGCAATCCTGGGGTCTGAGGATTGAATCCTGACTCCAGCCTGTGCAGACCCATTTGCTGAACTGGGTGTGCCCCCAGCTCAGTTCTTGCTGGGGCCCACTCCAGGGGCTCCCAGCGTGGCTCCTGCCTTGCGCAGCCCCACACCAACCTGTGGAGTGAAACCACATCAAAAACTAATGATGTACACCTATGGAGACTGCTTTGGGACCCTCTCCCCTTCTCTCTGTCTCTCTCTCTCTGTCTCTCTCTGTCAAAAAAAAAAACAATAAAAATAAATCTTTGAAAAAAAAAGAAAAAATTATTCTCAGTGAAAAAGACAAACATGTAATAAAAGCAGTGGATTGACCAACAATAAAGCTACTACAAAGGTTAAAAGGCAGAAGTTGAAAGATCATGTGTAATTACAACAATAAATTAAGGGCTACAAACACACTAAAATAAATAAATTTAAAATGATGACAAAAACATAAATGCAGAGGGATGAGTAAAAATGGTAGTGATTTTTTAATGTTCTTAAGCTTAAGTGACCATCAACATAAAATATACTGCTGTAAACATAGGCTGGTATATATGAACCACATGGTAATGACAAACCAAAAATCTAGATGAGCTGTAGAAGAAATAAACAGAAAGGAATCCAAACAAAATTCTACAGAAAGTCATGAATATACCAGAGAAAACAGCAAGACAATAAGAAATAAACAGAGAACTAAAAAACACTCAGAAAACAAATAACAAAATGACAGTAACTACATACTTATCAATAATTAGTTTAAATGTAAATTTACTAAATGCTCAAATCAAAAGATATATAGTGACTGAATGCAATAAGAAAACAAGAAATGCACATCAAACTAAAAGTAAAAGTATGTAAAAAAATATTTCATGCAAATGGAAACAAACAAAAAAGCTGTTGTAGCAATACTCATATTAGACAAAATAGACTATAACAAAGGCTATAAGAAGAGACAAAGAAGCGCATTTCATAATGATGAAGAGGTCAATCTCACAAGAAGATATAACCCTTGTAAACATTTACACACCCAATGTAGCAGCACCTAAATATGTAAAGCAAACAATGACAGAAATAAGGAAGATGTTAACAGTAATACAATCATAGTAGTGGACTTTAATACCCTGTTGACATCAATGGATACATTATCCAAAAAGAAAATCAACAAGAAAAGAGTGCCTTAAGTGACACTCTACACCAGATGGATTTAATTGATATTTTTAGAGCATTTTACCCCAAAGCAGCAGAATAAATATTATTTTCCAGTGCACATGGAACATTTTTTAGTATAGAGTAGGAAAACTGAAATCATATCGAGCAACTTCTCTGATCACAATGGTATGAAACTAGAAATCAATTACAAAAAGGAAACTGCAAAATACATAAACCCAAGGCTAAATAAGATGCTACTAAACAATGAATGGGCTAACAGTGAGATCAAGGAGAAAATCTAAAGGTACCTTGAGACAAATAAAAATAAAACAACCCAAAAACTATGAGACATAGCCAAAGCAATTCTATGAGAAAAATTAATAGCAATATAGGCCTACCTAAAAACAAACAAACAAACAAAAATCTCAAATAAACTATTTAACCTTACACCTAAAGAAACTAAAAAAAAATAAAAGGAGAAAACTAACAAAGTCCAAAATGATTAGAAATAATAAAATAATAAAAATCAGAGAGAAAAATAAACAAATGGGTCTAAAAAAAAAATACTAAAGATCAACAAAACCAAGATCTGGTTCTTTGAAAACATAAACAAAATTGATAAACTTTTAACCAGACTCATCAAGAAATAAAGAAAAGGATGCCGAGATAGCTCAGCTGTTGAGCACTTGCCTTATCTTCATCTGGAGATCTGAGGATCAAATTCTGGCCCTGGCCCTTGTGCTGAACTACAGCACAACTGGTAAGCACCGTGATGGTAGCAAAGTTTCTCATCTCCCATGCAGGAGGCCATCAGTTCTGTTCCTGCCCCGTGCAGCCCCACATCTACCTGTGTGGAATGAAACCATATCACAACTAATGATGTACAACTATGGAGACTGGTCTGGACCCTACCCTTTCTCTCTCTCTCTCTCTCCCTCACCTTCTCTCAAACAGTAAAATAAATCTTAAAAAAAAAGGAAAAAGAAGACCCAAATAAATAAAATCAGAGATAAAAGAGAAGTGACAAGCCAAAACCATAAAGCTCCTAAAAAACCACATAGGCATTAAACCCTTTGGCACTGCTCTCAGTAATATCTTTTTGGATTTGTCTCCTCAGGCAAGGGAAAATAGATGATAGATAGACAGACAGATGATAGAGAGGCCTATATCAATCTAAAAAGTTTTTGTAAAACAAAGAAAACAATCAACAAAACAAAAGACAACCTGCTGAATGGAAGATATCTGATGATGATATATCTGATAAGGGGTTAATTCAAAACATATAAGAAACTGATATAACTTAACACAAAAAAAAATAAAAACAACCAATCTAATTAAAAAATGGGCAGATGACCTGAATAGACATTTCTTCAAAGAGCTAAGCAGATGGCCAATAGACATATTGAAAAGATGCTCAACATCACTATCATCAGAGAAATGCAAATTAAAACTATGAGATATCACCTCACACCTGTCAGAAGAACTATCACCAAACAATTGTTGATAAGGTTAGTGGGATTGCAAATTGGTGTAGCCACTGCAGAAAACAGTATGGAGGCTCCTCAAAAAATTAAAAATAGAACCACCATATGACCCAGCAATTCCACTTCTAGCTATTTATCTGTAGAAATCCAGTACAATAATTCAAATAGATACATGCATCCCTATGTTCATTGAAGCACTATTTACAATAGCCAAGATATGGAAGCAACCAAAGCATCCATTAATAGATGATTGGATAAAGAAGAAGTGGTTCAGTATACAATGGAAGTTACTCAGTCATTAAAAAAAAAAACATAGAATAAAATATTACCATTTGCTCCAACATGGATGGACCTAGAGAGTATTATGTTAAGTGCAATAAGTCAGACAAAGAAAGACAAATACTATATGATTATTTATACATGGAGTTTAAACAACAAAATAAATTAAGAAACAAAACAGACTCATAGATACGAAGAACAAACTGATAGTGGCCAGAAGAAAGGTGAGCATTTTTCAAAAATGCTGCCTTGATCTACCTTGACTGATTTCATGGGTCTAAGAGAGTAACTGGTAAATTCACAAAACTTAAAATTTATAGTCTTACCCTGGTTCAATTCACTTTACTGAACTGAAGGGAAATAAGTATAAGGACATTGCTGAGAAATAAAACACTTTGGGACATACTTTTAATATATTTTTTATTTCATCTATAAGTAGAACATTAAAAATATTCCATGAAGTTTATGAGCAGTATTATAAAATCTAGTGATGAAATGCCAATATGTCTATTCATTAAGGCTCAACTATTTTATCAATTTTGCACAGATAGTTCAATGGAAACTTACATATTGCAATGTGGAAAAATGTTTTTAAGTATCAGGGTGAGGCAGTTAGGTACATCCAATTATATCCACGTAATGTGATTTCTCAAAGTGACATGATTTTTATTTATTATTTTACGGCCTTAATTGTCTTGGAGTTTGGCATATTTTCAAAGTGAATTACAAGTTATCAGAACACTTAAATAAACTTCCAGCGTCCTTAAAGTTAGGAGTCTGACTCTGCTGACCTTTTGTGTTTATGTGTAAGATAAACCCCTTTAATATTATATAAAGAAATGTCACTGAGATTTTAAAGTTTTGTGTAAATACTATATTTATTCACTTGATTAAATATTTTTGTACCAGCATAGAGTTTTGATATTAATATTAGAACTTTTTGTTTGATAAATTAGTTATGCCAAATTCCTTTTTCAACTTTATTATAACAATTCCATAAAGAGAAGTATACTTCAAGGAAAAATTGCAATATCAAGATAAATTTCAAAGAAGTGGGATTTTCTCTATAACTCAATAATACAATGATATTATTTATAGGAATTTGTTATTTGATGTGCTGATCAATCACACTTATAGTCTTAGTTGTATAGGTGCCATCCAAAAGATTCAATGAGAATCTTTGGGGAATATCCTGGAAACACATCTTACTCTTTAACAATCATACCTAATTAGTTTTTACTTACTTACTTCTAAAGTGACAGAAAATTTTCTCCTTCCTTCAATGCACAAACTATTCCACACACACATAAACAAAAATGGGCATATGGCTTTGCCACCATGGATAGATCAGGCATTCTTTGGGATAATCCTTATCTTAATTTATCTTGCCTTTCTGATTATGCTGTCTATTTATTTTTTAGAGGTAGATAGGTATCTTTCTACTCCAGCTTATTTTGCCCCATGTATTCTCCATCTCTTATTAACATCTTCATTCTTATACAATGGTTTATTTGCCTTTTTTTCTCAAACATACAAATACAATATTTGCCAACAATTAAAAACAACAAGAAACAAAACCCTCACTGTATTCTATTATTCTTCTAAATATACCTTACTTTTGTTTTTTTCTTCACAGGCCCTGTCCTCGGTGTTTTAATAAATTACTCCATTTCCTTATCACATCCTTTTGGCTTAAAAACCTGGAATCTAATTTTTAAGCATACTGCTCCATCGAAGCTATCATTTAGAAGTCATCCCTTACCTTTCAGTTAAATTTAAGCTCACTTCTCCATCCTCCTAGTAACCTTGCTTCTTTTTTGGCTCTGCTGATCTATCAGCCCTGCTCTTCTACCCTCTTTTAGTCTCTGATATTTCTTTCTCTGATCGTGATATCTTTGTCCTTTTACTGGTTTGACATCCTCTTTCAAAACTCTGAGTGTTTACTGAAGTAAAACATTAATTAGCAAAAGTCAAAAAACATAATTATGCAGCTTCATAAATTTTCACAAAGCATATCCTCCAAAGTAACTAGCATGCAGATCAAGAAACAGAATATTGACACCATCCCAAGTTTCCCTAATAGTTAGTCTTCACCTTTCATTCTTCTTCTTCAACAGGTAACTTTTGTGAAATTCACTTATCTCCTTCATAGTAATGAATCTCATATTGATATTTCATGGACTGATGCTTTGTTTAAACATTTTGGCTCCTTCCTCTACTAATCTCTCTTATTCAAACAGATATTCGAGCATATTATAATATTGTTTTAACACCTGGAATTGTTTTTGTTTTTTTGTTTTTTTTTTATTTTCATTCTCATCACCACTATGGTTTAGACCCAGAGTCAGTAAACTGCGCAGGCCAAGTACTGTAACCCTCTGCCTGTTTTATAAATAAAGTTTTATTGGAACTCGGCCATGTTCATTCATTAACATATTGTGTTGATTAGTTGCCACAGAGACCTTATGGCCTAAAACATCTAAAATATTTATGCTCTTGCCCTTTACAGAAAAAAGTTTACCAATCCTTGGTTTTGGCCTTCATTATTTCATACTCAATTGCTATAGCAATTTTCCACCTGGTCATAATAATTCTAGTTCCTCTCTTCTGCAATCTTTTGAAAGCCGCCTATTAAGCCTACTCAAACATATTTCATTTTTATCCTGAATTTTTTTGCTCATATAAGATCAAACTCCTTCCCCTGACACTCAAAGCCTCTATTTCTACAAATAGTAAGAGGTACAGGTATTAAAAAAGGGAGTAGTGGTATACAACTTTCAAGCCACACACCACTTCTTCCTTCTTCAATGTCTATCACATCTCTTAATTTTTTCTGTTCTTTAATCCTCTTCACATGTGCTTTGCTCATGGCTGTATCTTGCTGTTGTTACTGAGGTGCTTCTGTCTTCATTCCCTGAATGCATTTTCCTCTTCCATTGCACTCATCCCTTCAAAGCTTACACATGCTTCACATTTCACTCAAGTTCTATCTCCTCCTCAGACAATTCCCAAACCTGTCATCATCTCCTGTTCTGGAGTCCCATAACACTTGTAGTTTACAAACAGAATCTACCTCTTGATTATCTGCTGACTTAAATTATTTCCTCGTTGACTTAAAACCTCTGCAAAAGCAGAGCATGTTACTTCTGCTTTCTAGAATCCACTGGGCACAATAATAAATACTGGTAGCTTTGATTTCTAGGATTCATGAGTAAATTATTATTAGCAGTCAGAATCCTCATTCAAAAAATTATCTTATAGTCTCTGTTACCATAGCAAATTCGGAAAACTTAATTTTTGGTTATGCTCCCAAAGCCAACAAGATTCTGGAAAGTGCAGTGATTGAGCACAACTGCTGAAGAAGAATACAGTGATCCCTCGTTTTTCGCAGTTAATGGGGACCAGAACCTTCCGCGAAAGCTGAAAAACCGCGAAGTAGGATTTGCACCTAGGAATTTTCGTGTATGCGGGTACAAGAATGTTTTAAATATGTAAACAGTATTCATACTTTACTCATTTAAGACAAAAATTACAACAGTATACGTATTTACTTAAACGTGTCAGTGCTGATTAATAAGGTTAATTACAAAACCTTATACAGTGATAAACATGAATCCACATTGCTTTCTGAGAGAGGCGAAGAGTCTTGTGTGGGTGGCGGAGGAGAGGCTCTCACGTGACTCGTAGAAGCTTTAGGCTCACTCGGAGACTCTTCTGCTGGAGGCGCTGACGGTAGAGCCGGGGGCTTTACCTTGGAGAGAAACATGGTGATGGGTAGTTGTTGTTTTTTCTTTTTTCTTTTCCTTCAAAATTCCCCTGTACAAGGACATAACCCCGTCAACGCGATGGCTGAACTCGACAGCTCGAACCCTATTGTCGTCAATGTCTTGTGCAAATTGTTGCATCGCTCTTGCCATGTTGCTCAATTGTTGCAGATTCTCCAGGGTAAGGCCACGCTTTTCAGTTTCTTCTTCATCTTCCTCTTCGTTTTCAGTGAGGGAGGGGTAGCCTCCCTCACTGATGAGGTTAGGAAACTTTTCCTCCACGTAACGACAAGCAGCATCGTTGTCAGCAGAGGAAGCCTCACCATACAGAAGCATGTTTCTGAGGCCGTATCTTTTTTGAAATGTTTCGAACCAGCCTTTGCTGGCTGAAAAGCCTCGTCCTCGAGGAGGCGAATCACTCCTGGCAGCGCTAGTACTGGCT
>PVKE010045661.1:0-12531 GCA_004027555.1 Craseonycteris thonglongyai | reverse complement strand
GCTGAGTAGTATTCCATTGTGTAAATGTACCACATCTTCTTTATCCAGTCATCTATCGAAGGGCATTTTGGTTGTTTCCATGTTCTGGCCACTGTGAACAGTGCTGCGGAGTATCTATATTTTTAAAGATATTCTTAAAAGGAAGGAAGAGCCCACCCCGCCCCACCCCCGTCCCCCAAGGGTGTGTGTAGGGGGGGGGAAGATTAAGATCTCATGTCTTTGCTTATTCAATCCAAGATCTCCAGAGGGCCCTTCATAGCTTTCTAGTTTCTGCCCCTATATCAGCTCTAGACATGCTTGGCTTGACTTTGTGGAAATTCAACAGTCTGTAAATATCTGACTATTTCTGCCTACTTATCAATTAGCAGATGATCCCAGGAAAGTTGCAAAGCCTTGGTCAGCAGGGATGTGAGAAGAGTATGAGTCAAGAAAGGGAAGTTGGGGAGCTCTAACTTTTCTGTTAGGGCAAAGACATTGTTCCCAGAAATTCTGTGAGCTAAAATGAGAGTTTGTGTGTAAATGTGATTTAGAAGTTGAAAATCATCCCTAATATGAAGACATTTTGTTAATCTGTGCCAACATTTAAAAAACACTAGGTAAGTTTGTTATTGTTTTGCCCCCCACACCTATATTCTCAACAACCTTCCCCTTTCCAGGGCTTAGAAGAGAGGACAGTTTTCCAAATGCCTGTTTTGCCATCAAAATGCCACTTTATTCCTTTATAGATATAAATTTGAAATCGAGATACTAATCTATGATTTTAGCATGAGCTACCCTTTGAACCATTCAGGTCAATTCCCTTTCTTTTCTCATTAACTGTGATACAACAAGTGTTGCCTTTGCTATATTCTTTTATTTTTTAACCTCTTGTTGTACAATCTCAAAGCACATTATGAGCCATTTATTAACTCACTGCAGGCTTAATGAAGTGCTGAAATATTGTTCTCATTTTGAGCCCTCAATTCCATAATGTCTGTCAGCATTATGATAGATTATTAAAAGGAATTAAATAAAAATCAAGAGGAGAGATGCTAATAAGGTTGCCAGCAGGGTCCTTTCCTGGGATAACTAAAGCCCTGTGAGCTGTGCATATTTAATATCCATTGTAGGAAATGGGTTTTTTTTGTATCAAAAATAAGGACAGAATCTGAAACTTGGGATAATCCAATGAGCCTCAAATGACCTCTGATTCTTTAAAAATAATTTGGCTTCAAAGGACCAAGAAGAAGAGAGGACTTATCTATGTAAATCTTACTTTCCCCATGTGATCAATGTAAATGCAATAAGCCAGATGCCCTAAAGGAACAGATATGAAACCAAAGAAGGATTGATTTAATCCGGGGTTTTAGTTAGCTTGAAGCATAGGGAAAAGGAGTGTCCAAACCTGAAATGCATTTCTTTAGTTCTTGGTGCATAACTCAGTTTCGTTAGCATAGCCTGTCTTTACAAAATGTTATCCATGGAGTATTTGCTCTCTGGGAAATGGAGTAAACTCCAGACCACAGCACCCTCCCTGATTCTGAGGAGCAGGTGATGGTTCCATTTCTCCAGCCAATTTTTAAAAATTAATTGATTAATTTGTTTATTTTAAATATTTTTATTATATTATAGCCAACACACAGTATAATATTGGTTTCAGGTATAAACCATAGTTATTTGACATTTATGCTCATATGTATCACCTCCTCTTTATCCATTCATCCATTGATGGACACCCAGGCTGCCTCCATGTCTTGACTGTTGTAAACAATGCTGCAATGAACATACGGATGCACATGGCCCCTTGAAGTAGCATTTGGGGTTTCTTCAGATGAATACCTAGCAGTGGGAATACTGGGTCCTTCTTTGTCTTTTGTTATAGCCCTTAGTTTAAAAGTCCATTTTGTTTGATATAAGTATTGCTACCCTAGCTTTTGTTTTTAGATTTTTTTGTTTTTGTGAAATATCTGTTTCTGTCCCTTTACTTTCAGTCTCTGTGTCTTACAATCTGAAATGAATATCTTACAGACAGTATATGGAAGGGTTTTGTTTTCTTATCTATTCAGGCCTCCTATGTCTTTTGATTGAAGCATTTAATCAATTTGCATTGAAAATAATTATTGATAGATAAATGTAGCTATTGCCATTTTATTATTCGTATTTTTTTAATCTTTTTTATCTTAAAGAAGTCCCTCTAACATTACTTGTAATACAATTTTGGTAGTGGTGAACTCCTTTAGGTTTTTTTTTTTTTTTTTCATCAGGGAAGCTCTTTATCTGTCCTTTGATTTTAAATGATAACCTTTCTGGGTAGAGTAATCTTGGTTGTAGGTCCTTACTTGTCATCATTTTAAATATTTTGTGTTGATTCTTTCTGGCTTGCAAAGTTTCAGTTAGGAAATCAGCTGACAATCTCATGAGAGTTTCCTTATAATTTACTAGTTGCCTTCCTCTTATTGTTTTTAGTATTCTTTCTTTGTCTTTAAACTTTGCCATTGTAATTATAATGAGTCTTTGTGTGAGCCTGTTTGGATTCATGTTGTCTCACTTTCTGGACTTGTATGTCTATTTCCTTTACCAGGTTAGGAAAGTTTTTAGTCATTATTTCTTCTGATAGGTTCTCAATCTCTTGCTTTCTCTCTTCTTCTGGTACCTCTATGATATGGATGTTGTTACACTTGATGCTGTCCCAGAGGCTACTTAAACCATTCTTTTAAAAAAATTATATTTGTTTTTGCTATTCTGATTGGGTGTTTTCTGCTACCTTGTCTTTAGATAGCTAATTTAGTCCTTTCCTTCATCTAATCTACTGTTTATTTCTTCTGGTGCATTCTTCATTTCAGTTATTGTATTCTTTACTTCTGACTCATTCTTTTTTATGTTTCTGTGTCCTTTTTTATGCTGCTGATCTCTTTGTTGATGTTCTCACTAACTTCCTTAAACATATTTATAACCATTGTTTTGAATTCCGTATCTAGTCAGCTGTTTGCCTGTATTTTTTTTTTCCCTGGAGTTTTCTTCTGTTCTTTCATTTGGGATATATTTCTTTGTGTTTTCATTTTAGCTGTCTCTCTGTGTTTGTTTCTATATATTAGGTAGATCTACTATGTCTCCCAGGCTTGTTCAGGGCCTTATGTATAGGTGTCCTGTGGGACCTTGGCACAGTCTTTCTGGTCACTTGCACTGCATGCTTCAGAGGTGTCCCTTGTGTGGGTTGTGTGTGCCCTCCAGTTATAGTTTAGCCTATATTGCTTTTGTCATGTCAGTGGGTGGGATTGACCCATAGGCTGATTGGCTGCCAAGTTTGGCCACATCCCCAGCTATTGGGTGCTAGGTAGGGGGCTTACTCCACTGGGATTTACTCCAGTGAACTCTGGTACCTGTTGGGCCCACGCTTTGTGTATGGTGCTTGTGGGGCTAATTGAGTGGTGCTCTGCTGTGGTCTGAAGCCAACCTCCAAGCACAGTGATACCTTGGAATCTGAATGCCCCAAAACTTGAACAACCTGTAATCTGAACAAAAAAATCAAGCACATTTTGCCTCAGAATCTAAATGCTGCTTTGGAATCCAAATGCCAACACTTTTGCATGGGGCGTATTGACTGTATGGTCTGTAGCTATATATGAACACTCACTCGTCTTGGAGCTCGACGGTTTTGGAACTCAAACAAGGTTCTGGGATGGATTAAGTTCGAATTCCAAAGCATCACTATATATTAGTTCTGCGTCTTGGGAGAAGCTTTGGTGTAGGCCCAGGTCAGGTGGGCCTGTGATCACTGCCTGTGATTGGCTGGGGACTACCTGGTAGTGGCTACAAAGTGATCTGGTTGCTGTCTGTGGTAAAGTTAGAAGTACATGAGAGAATCCATGATACAAACTGAGCATGGCTGTCACCAGTACTGGGCTGGGGTAGCTCTGCAAAAAGCCAGGACATCCTGAAGCCACCTGCTGGCTCCCTTAAGGTTCCTAAGCTAGTAAAACCATGTGCGGTATGGAGTTGGGTGAGGCAGGGTCTTGGAGTCACTAGAGTGGAAAGTGTTGTATTCACCAGGTTATTGTAGATTCTGGTTTGGTACCATTGCTGAGCCTGAAGCTACTCAGCAAAAGCCTCAGAGCATACTGAGGCCAGTCACCACCCACCTGGGGCCTGCAGATCCTGAGAGTTTTCCAAGACATAGTGCAACATGGGCAGGACTGGCTGCTCCCTAAGAAAGGGCCTTTAATATTGGGGGAGTTGGGTATGGTAGGGTCCCAGGGGAGCTCACCAGACCAATTCAGATTCACTTTTGGCCATGTGGGGGTTAGGGGGGCTCAACACAAGAAAGATTGTGCTCACCTGCTAGCTGCATGGGAGGAGCACCCCACACAGGGAAAATGGCACCTGTTCCTCCAGTCCTTGCCCTGAAGCCACACAACTCAATCTTTCACCCTTGGAGCCTAGGGCAAGTGTCTGCAAGTGCCTGAGTCTATGCGTGGGCCCTTTAAGAGAACATCTGGGTTTCCCTCATCCTTCTGTCCTACACTGACACTCAGAATCTACTGTTTTTTTACAGCCAGATGTTGTGGGGGCTCCTCTTCTAGGCACCCATACTCTGGGCTGGGAGCTTGGAGTGGGGCTGGGGTCCCTTATTCCTCCGAGGGGAATCTCTGAGGCCAAGATATCTCTCTGAATTCTTAACTACCACAGATTGGTATGGCACTAGCTTGGTGTATGTCTCTACCTCTCCTACCAATCTTCATGTAACTTCTTCTCTGTATCTTTAGTTACAGGACTTCTGTTCAGCTAGACTTCAGATGGTTCTCCAGATTGATTGTTAAATAATTTAGTTGTAATTTTAATGTGTTCATGGAAGTAGGCAGGCACACATTCATCTGCTCTGCCATCTTGGATCTCTTCTCTGTCCAGCCAGTTTTTTAATATTCTCTACCATGTCTTTACTCCAATGAAGCAGCCAGCCTCAAAGATTTGTATTTTAAATACTAAGCAGTAATTCTCTTTATATGCTTGTGTGCCCTGAATATAAATGAGAAGAGATTATTTTAGAATACTTTGAACTCTGTTGTTAGAAATCAGCCATTAGATATTTTTATATAAATTTACTTTTTTATTAATTATTTTATGAAATTATTAGGGATCTATTTTGCTTTAAGCTGAAATTTGTGATTTGAGATATGTAGGGGAAAGTAAAAAAACACTTAGCATAGTCCAGGTACTTGGTCAATTCATTTTCACTCATTCTTTCTTTCATTATCCAGTAAACATGTTTTAAAAATCCAGACATGTTAGGTGCCAAGAATATGACCTAGTATGGAAATGACAGCTTCCTACTCTCCCAGAGTTTATAGTTCAGCCAGAAAAGTAGTTAAGTAAGTAATAACAGCAGCAAGTCATATGTAAACAACTGGGTGCTAAAAGAGAATGCAGACAGAGATAATTTAGGCCTTCACTAAATGTTTGCTCAGTTCAGTATGAATGATCCACATGTTATTATTTTGTGTATGTGAAATTGGGAAAGGTAACTTACCTGGTAAAGCAGGAGATAATTATTTCAGTGCAGGGGAGGAGTAGAGAGTTCTGGAATTTTCTTTCATCTTAGTTTCCTTTCATGCTACTTCTGCCTCTTTGATATTTCTAAACCTCAGCATGGAATTTCACACTAGGGATGTGCGTTATACTGAATGTGAGTGCACTGCAATACTCATTTACTTTCCCTGGTCCCTCTTCCAGCATGCACTCCTTAGGACGACACTGAAACATACCAGGTGTTTCCATGGAGCTTATAGTTAAGTTCGCCTCCCTGATGACAAGCATAGGATCGGAAATAGCAAAAATATTTCAAAATCATTCTTAGACTGATAACGATTAATGAAATGCAAAGAGAGGTTATCTTGATTATTTTATGCAATTAATTTCTGGCTATACCCTTCCAAGTACTCCTGAAAACAACAAAAAATCACAGTAATAAAAATACTTTCTCTTGTAACATAGTGGTTTATAATTCACAAAACACTTTCATAAACTTTATTATCTCAAGTAAGTCAGAAAATCACCATAGACCAAGTATGAGAGAAATAAAAATGAGAGGTAAGGAGGGGAGGGTAAGACAAGGATGAGATTAAAAAAAATAATAATAATAATGCAAAGTGTTGCATTACTATGCTGGCCAAAGCAATCAAATGGATTTGTTTTGGCTATGTGAGATGTGTCTAAACGGGCTATATGTGAAACCATTCCCTAGAGAAGTTGTTGAGAAGGAGGAAGGAGAAACTTGTTTGTCTGCTGCACACAGCCCTCTTCCTATTTCCCATAAGTCAAAGTGTGTTCCCAGAGGATTAAACTCAGATCTCTTGGTTGCACCATGGCTCCCCATCTGCAGTCACTCATCCAAATTCTGAAGTGGTGAGAGGAGCCAGAAACCCAGGATGAAAAGCTGGTTGGCTTGCTCTGTAGTAGCAACAGTGAAGGGGATCTTCCTAGAAATATAACTGGTCAGCCCCAGGGTTGCAATTGTGGGGGCCCCAGCAAAATTGGTGGTACTTAAAGCAAAGCTTACTACAGGGGTCCAGTAGTTGATGTTGTTACCAAGGGAATCTGAGGAGATAATTAAGATATGTCCTATACAATTTCCAAGAAAATCTTAATATTTTTTATTATAAAAGTTATAGCACAGATTAATAATATTTTACAGAAATAGTCATAACTTTTCATCCTAAAGTTTTACATGTAGAAATTTGATTCCAGAAGTGTACAAAGACACATGTACAAGATGTCATTGCTTGTTAATGGTGAAAAGGTGGCAACAACCTTGATTCCCATCAGCAGGGGAATGGTGAAACAAATTGTCCACTTGAACATTGAATGACTCAGAAAGAAGGAAGAAGCTAATGGCCTTTACCCTTCTACACACTAGTTCCATCATTTATTGAGTGTAATTTGGGTATTTATTCTTTTGAAACTGTAGTCATCAGAAATGTGGCAATTATGATTCTGCCTTCCTCAGTATATTTGTATATAAAACATTTAGTATGGTGTCTGACACAAAATATAATACTAGCTGCTCTTCATCTTTACCATCCTCATCATCATCCTGTCATCTCCATTAGTTACTGTTATACTCAGCCTACTGATACACACAGTAGAGAAAATTTAAGTGGTGTTCTAAGTACTTGACAACTTGTTAGCAGTGGGATTAGATTTTAAGCTGTGTTCCAATTAGAATTTAATCACACCAAATCCTGTGTTCCTCAATTATACCACATTGCCTCATACTGATAAAATTTTCAGGTATTGTAAAAGCTAGGACAGGCAGTTATTGTGTTATACAGCAAAATTTGTGTCTAAGAAGATCTTAGCAAAATGGAATCCTGGCAAAATATCAACAGAGAAATTTAATATGGGTAATTGGGCAGTCCTGCATTTGGTTAAAACAAAAAGAAATTACTCAGGTACATGAAGATTTATAAAAAATATATATATTTAGGGATTTTACTTACTGGTAATGTAATATAATTAAAATCTGAACTGTAACTATTAAAATATGAATGTGATATTAGATTACATTGCAATTATCATAGTGCTTAGAAGGAGAAAGCTGTTATTTCTGCTTTCTCCAATCCAGTCTAATTGCACTGAGAAAAATGTATTTCATTTAGTAATACGACTGGGATTTTGGACACTTAAGGGAGAATTGTAGTAGAAGTATGCAATGGAGGTGAAAAGAGCCTTTTGAGCCATTATCCTAAGGAAGATGGAGTTTATTTTCAAAGATAATAGGTGTCCATCAATATGATTTAATGAGACAAAAAGAGAGAAATAATGGGGTCCTATCTCTTTTATCAGCCATGATGGGACTAAGGGCAGGGAGGCCAGTTTGAAGGCCATTCTAATAGTCCATAATTGGAAGGAGAGCAGAGGCCTTGGAAGCAAACAAGAGAGACAGTTCAAGAGATATTGAGATATTCACGAGGTGGAACTGGCCAGAGCTGATGATGGGTTGAATGAGGTAGTGAGGGATGAAGAAGTGGGGGAAAAGTCTAGGGTGACTCCCAGCTTTCTGGACTGGATTCAAGAGTGGAAATGTAGAAAGAGAAATCACCTTGAAGGCATATGTGAGATAGAAAGGATGATCATAGGCATCAGGCAGTGAACATTAGCAGGGAGACTACTTCCTAGAATATGAGGGAAGAAACTAAAGAAGCAGAGTTTGGCTTGATAGATAAATTCTATAGCCAGTTCCTTCTATGAAATTGTTTTTAAAAGATTTATCTTTATTGATTTTTGACAGAGAGAAACAGAGACAGAGAGAGACAGAGAGAAGTGGGAGGACCCAGAGCAGTCTCCATAGTTGACATCAGTTTTTCCATATAGTTTCACTCCACAGGCGGGCACAGGGCTGTGCAGGGCAGGAACTGGGCCGGGAGCCTCCTACATAGGTCCCGTCAAGAACTGAACTGGGGGCACACCCCAGCTCAGCATGTGGGTTCGCATGGGCCGGGACCGGGATTCAATCCTTGGTCCCCGGGGCTTCAAAGCGAGCGCTTAACCCGCTGAGCCATCCCAGCTTTCCCCCTTCTATGAAATTCTTAATGCTGTGATCAGACTCTTAATAGAAGGAATGTGAAATTGCTGTGTTAACCTTGTGAGGGAGATTCTAATGATACACTCATTACTACTTCAAGACAACTGAACTTATCCTCTTTACAGCCTAATTTAAATTATAATGCTTGTTCTTCTGTGTACTCCAAAATTCGTATTATAAGTTTTCTTATTGCTACTAACTTTCTAATGCAAATCTGTATATTTGGTATTTTGACAGAAGAAAGGACTCTGGGTCAAACTTAACTAACTCTCTCTCTCTTTCTGCTTTTAACAATTACATTTTTCAACATTACATTTATTACACTACAATTTACTTAAAATTATTAGAATTTTAGGTAAATTTACAGTTTTTATTAACATTTACTTAAATTGTTAAAATTTAGGTTGCTTTGAAACTTTCCATCATCTACTTGTCTACAATATCTATATTTAGACCTATATCTATATAGCTACTGTTTTCCATCTGTTTTTTTGTTTGTTTGTTTGTTTGTTTTTTATCATTTGTTATGTATTAGGCACAATGTTATATACTGTGGAGAAAAAATAGAGAAATATGCTGTGATAAGTTAGAGCCACTTCTATCAGCTTGCTAGAACTGATTACTATACATTCAGGAGTTTTATAGGCTGACTGTTAAACCCGTGGTAGCTTGAAATTGGCCATGGTGAGAGCACTTACATAATAAAACTTAGAACATGTCACACATCAGGGGTTTTCTCATGGTCCCCCAACCCCAGGGCCGATTTACTAGTGCCATTGACAGTATAAGACTTATCTCCTGTCATCAGGCAGGTAAGCTTCTAAGCATAAAATACCTATATATAGTATTTTATAGACCTCAACTTGATCCTTCAAATGTCTTCTTGAAGTGTTTGTGTTTTGTGGAAATAAATGAAGAATACCCAAATGAGGACAGAGAGGTTAATTAATTGAGAACTTGCTGTAGCAAGGGAATTAGCCACATCACTTGTATTTGGCAGAGGGTCACAGGTACTCAGGTAGCTGGAAAACTTTAGAGTGAGAAAAGGGGATGGCTTCTGGTTGCAGGTTGTTGGTAGGGGGAAAGTGGATGAATAGAAATGGGACAGCTTATGTGATAGTAGAATTTGGCTTTCTCTAGTTTTCCCTGTGTTGGATGGGAGATAAGGGCAACAATCGAGAAGTTGGCCACTGTTAACTGAGTCCTGGTCATTTTGGCTGATTGCTGCAGAGGTTGTGGTCTGCCTTTCTGGGCTTCTTATGTGTATCAGAGTTCTACTGTATATGTTCTGGTTATTGTCTGGTTGTCTATTCAGTCTCCCAGGCCTCTGTTTTTATTAGTCTCTTGCTTGGGACAGGTTGACCAAGTTAGAGAAGGGTAGAATTCCAGATATGCATTTCTCAGGGTTCATCACCACAGTCAACTGTATTGTGAGATCTTCTTGACCTTTTTGTTGTTGTATCATAATGTTGATCATCTAATGAGAGAGCATCTGTACATTAGCATTTAAAACTCTGGGTGGAAAGCAATGAACCAGTGTTATTCCCATTGTAGCAAAAACAACAATTAATAGTTCATGTAAGATGCTTGGATATGAGAACCCCAACAGCCAAGAATACAAATCTCAGAGGCTATGGGCATCAACCTTGTAGATCTAACTAGCCTGAATGCAAAGTACAGCCTGTTCTACTTTGCCTGCTTGACCCAAGTACAGAAAGTATTAGCAATGACACTAATACCATCATGTCTAGTGATTGTACATTACTATTCACATCAGAGAGTGAGATGATCTATATAATCCATTTAAGGCAGAGGTAGCATCCTTAATGACTTGTGCCAGAGTTAGTCATTAAGTTTTTTTTTTACAGTTTTTACTTCTGTATGTATACCTCCCACTTTTTGGAACACTGCTTTAACTGTTCTCATAAACAATGGGTCAATTTAAAACACGGCAGCATCTATACTAAGACTTATTTTGAGATGACTTAGTTACGCATGTCAGTGGCATTTCAGTATAAAAATTCAACTTGGATTTTGTTGCTCATTAGGCAGACAAACTATGGCCCATTGTTGAATGTCAATGTAAGGATGAACTTGGTATTAACTGGAACTATGCAAATGTAGTGGACTGCCTTGAGAATGTAGTAAGCTTCTGGTTATTGAATGATTTCAAGCAGCAGTTAGCCACTGCCGGAATATCTTTGGGATGGTGTATAACAGTCTTGCTTTGAATGGGAGGTTGAAATAGATTAACGTTAATGTCTCTTTCAATGCTAAGAGTCTATGACTCAGAATAACTCTTGAGAGATTCTGATTAATGACTAAATGCTGTAAGAAAAAGAAAATGACTTATTTTACAGTAATCCTATAAAGGAAATAGAGATTGGCTTAACACTGAGCTGACTTTTTGCTTAGTTTCTGAGTCAGAGTTATAAAGGGAAATTTACTAGACTTCTGTTATTTTATCGGCCATACAGAATATTTTATAATCATGTATTCTTCCTCTAATAATTTGGTGTGTATTTTCTCTTTAAAGATTGTGTGAATCATGGAATGGAAGATGTTTCCCTTTTTATTTTAGGGGCAAATTTTTATTTAAACATTTTAACTTTGTAGGTTCAGAGCACTTCTATATGCTTTTGTTTTTTTTTGGTCCTGATCTCAAGCTCCTATTCTAAATGACATTGTATTGGCTCTTTATTTTTATGTTTGGAATTTATTTACATTATGCATTATTCTAAGTACTTCACATCCTATATGAAATGAGATGAAAAATGGATGAATGGATGGATAAGTGGATGTATGGCAAATTGGTGTTTCTTTTGGTAAGTGCCAGTAAATTAGTGATGCCATCTTGTCCCATGATGATCTAGTAAGCTATCAATATCTATCATCACCAACAATTTCTTCCATTATCCAACATCCAAGTATCTATTTTCCCCCAGATAGGGTCCCATTTTATAACCATCAGCCCTAATCCAGTCCTCATTCTGAACAGTGGTGATAAACAATGGTTAATAGCAAATTGGTTACCAATGTCATAGGATTTATTTAGCATTGTATTAGTGTTCAGTGGATACTAGGTATATATATATATGAGAAGGTGCTTCTCACAATATAAGTTACAGGTTGAAAGTAAAACTTGTAAAACTACCATTCGGATTATGTGATATTTAAAATGGCTGTACTTTGGGTCTCACAGTGATGGCATACTTGATTTATCATCTGTGTTAGATTTAACTTTGAATTATTTCTGTAGTACTAAAAAGTGGGGAAAGCTGAGCTGGCTCAGTGGGTTAAGCACTCACTTTGAAACCCCAAGGACCAAGGATTGAATCCCCGCCCTGACCCATGTGGACCCATATGCTGAAATGGGGTGTGCCCCCAGTTCAGTTCTTTTTTTTTTTTTAATTTTATAGTACCTTTATTTTTTTGAAGATTTATTTTTATTGTTTTTGACAGAGAGAGAGAGAGAGAGAGAGAGAGAGAGAGATACAGAGAGAGAGAGAGAGAGAGAGAGAGAGAGATACAGAGACAGAGAGAGAACTGAATTGGGGGAGCTTCCAGTTCAGCACATGGGTCTGCATGGGCCAGGGCCGGGATTCGATCCTTGGTCCCTGGCTTTGCAAAGTGAGCGCTTAACCCACTGAGCCATCCTGGCTTCCCCCCAGTTCAGTTCTTGCCGGGGCCTATGTGGGAGGCTCCCGGCTCGGTTCCTGCCCTGCGCAGCCCCGCGCCTACCTGTGGAGTGAAACTATATGGAAAACTAATGCTATCAACTATGGAGACTGCTCTGGGCCCTCCCCCTTCTCTCTGTCTCTCTCTGTCTCTCTCTGTCTGTCAAAAATCAATTAAAAAAAAAAAGTGATTGCTTTTCTCCAATTATTACTGATCTGAGCATATCTAGAATGCTGTGTTTAGTTCTGGGCCACATTCTTGGGGAAGTACACCAAAACACTGAAATGGGTTCAAAG
>PVKE010045660.1:0-12540 GCA_004027555.1 Craseonycteris thonglongyai | reverse complement strand
CCCAGCCATCCCTCTACTGGGCATCTACCCAAAAAACCTGAAAACCTTAATCTTTAAAGATGTTTGTACCCGCATGTTCATCGCAGCACTGTTCACAGTGGCCAGAACATGGAAACAACCAAAATGCCCTTCGATAGACGACTGGATAAAGAAGATGTGGTACATTTACACAATGGAATACTACTCAGCGATAAGAAATTATGAAATACAGTCATTTCTGGCAACATGGATGGACCTAGAGACCATCTTATTAAGCGAAATAAGTCAGACTGAAAGAATCAGGAAACATATGACCTCACTTATAGGTGGAATATAAAACTGGAAGTTACAAAGACACAGAGACCTATGGATACACCCAATAGCTTGGTGTTTGCCAGAGGGAAGGGGAGGAGGGGGGAGGGAGTGTGGGAGGGGAGGCGGGAGAGAACACCAGCATTATGGACACACTCAATGGTTTGGTGGTTACCAGGAGATGGGGGAGGAGGGGGGAAGAGTTGTGGGGGGAGGTGGGAGTGGGCACTAAATATAAGGTGATGGAAGGGGAACTGATACTGAGTGACGGGCACATAATATGATGCATGAATGATGTGATGTGGACTTGTACATCTGTAAACTATCTAATTGTTACCAACCAATGTAACCTCATTAAATTTAACAATGAATAAAAAATAAAAAATAAAAAAAACGTTAAAAACAAAAAAGAAATTGTAGGGGCTATCGAAAAAACTGCGCATGGACTGATATTAGGGAATTATTGTTGATTTTGATAGATGTGATCATGATATTGTGGTTATTTTCTTTTTTAAGACTTCATCTTTTGGAGATACATACCGAAGTATTTACAGGTAAAATAATACAATGTTTGGAATTTTCTTTAAAACATTCCAAAAGAAAAAACGTAGAGGAAGATATGAAATAACATTGGCAAATGTTGGTAACTCTTGATGCTGGATGATGTATACGCAGGGTCATTACACTAGACCCTAGACAATTGTGTATGTCTGAAAGTATCCATACTTACAAGAAAAAGAAAGAAATACACTGCTGAGCTGCCATGAAAGGAAGGGTCATGCTAAGGTCAAAAGTGAACACAGGAACCCTGGGAAGCGAGCACCACGGCCAGTTTTTATTGTGAGGTTTCTGCTGGGCTATTTTGGTGCTGGTGACAGGGGAGGCTGTGAAGTCTCAGACCCATTCACGGTGGCAAGTCAATAAAAAGCCACCTAAGAAACTTTGGCTTCTAACGGGCTACACCCTTAGTGGAAGCGAGGAGAAATATTCTGGTTACATTGAGGACCAATCTCCTAAACACAAGATTTGCCATCTGACTCCATCAATCTGTAAAAAGTCATAACATATTATGTCTCATTTGGGTATTACAGGAATATATATACTCATATGGTTGGTTTAATATTAGAAAAATTACTTGTTTCTCATATTTAAGTTTGAAAATGAAAAACTGTATCATCTCAAAAGTTAAAGAAAAATCATTTGATAAAATTCAAAATAGACTTTTAATTTAAAATGAACCTTTTAGTAAAAGGAAACAAAAGAGATTTTTCCTTAACCTGATAAAGACTATCAGCAAATAGCAAACATCAGCCTTAATGGGTAAAGGTTGAAAACATGATATTTAAGATCAGGAATAAGGCAAGAATGCTTTTTATGTCATTCTTATTTAACACAGCACTAAGATACTACTAGACAAAAGAGAAATAAAAGGTAAACAGAATGGAGAATGAGAAACAAAATGACAGTTATTTGTATATACTATTATCTATATAAAACCCCCCAAACACCATTTGGAAATTTGGGGGATTAATAAGAATTTGGCAAGATTATTGGATACAACTATCAATATACAAAGTCAACTGTTTTTCTCTACACTCACAGGCAGTTAGAGTATATAATATTCAAAAAACACTTTATTACAAACTACAAAAACATTAAAAAGAGTTTTGTTGCTATTATAAATGGTACTAGGATAAATTTAAGAAAAAATATGAGTTCCCTTTATGGAGAATATTATAAATATTTATTGAAAGATGTTAAAGATGACCTAAAAAGTAAAAAGAAATACTATGTTTTTGAGTAGAAAGATTCAGAAAACCTCTCAAATTGATGTATAGTTCAAACACATTTCCAGTGTAAGTCTCACCAGAATTTTGAAGTACTTGACGAATTGATTCAAAATTTATATAGAACAGCAAAGTTCCTTGTTCTACTAGATACCAAGCCTTTAAATAAGTTACAGAAATTATGAACATGTGCCAGGATTGGGAATAGACAAATAGGCCAAGAGAAATGAATCAGTCCACAGCCACAGAGATGACTCATTTATGAGCATGGGCTCTGTGGTCAGCGGCGAAAGGTTAGGCTGTTTAACACATGGTTCTGGCAAAACTCAATTATCTATCTGGGGGGAAATAGTCCTCTACCTCATACCATTTACAAAATCAGCCCTAGCCAAATTAAAGCCTTAAATGTGAAAAATAAACCTATGAAACTTTAGAAGCTCATATAAGGTTCTAAGATAAGAAAAGGTGTTTTTTGTATTGTTTTTTTTTAACAAGACATAAAACACGCACCATAAAAGAAAATGGGTTGAGTGAGTTCAACAACGTTTAAATTAAAAAAACTTCTGTTTGTCACAAAACACTGAAAATAAAGAAAATGTCAATCCACAGTGGAAAGATATTTACAACACGTTTCAGAAACAAGGTATTAGCCCCCAGAATATATAAATAACTCCGTGGTAGAGCCATAGTCAAAAGTAAACCAGGAGACAGAGAGCCAGGTGCCAGGCCCTGCACTGTGTTTTCCAGCTGGGGACAGAGCAAGATACTCTATTTGCTCTTCAGGTTCTTCACTAATGAAGAAGGCACCACTGGAATAAAACCTGTTTTACCAGAAAAGATTAAAACAGTTAACATACCCCAAACCACTTAGAACAGTGATACTAGAGTAAACACTAGATAAATACTGTCCATCTTCAAGAAAAAGGCAAGTAATTCCAACCAGTAATGTAAAAAAGACAAACACAAATAGACCTTAAATCCATGAAGATTGATAATCATCTATTTGCAAATTAAGTGAAAAAGAGATGCCATTTCACACCCACCAGATTGTTAAAAATCAAAAAGCCTGACAACAGCAAATGTTGGCAAAGGGTGTAGAACAGTATCTGTCACCACGGCTGGAAGGGGTGAAAAGTGACAGCCTATCACTCTGCTATTCAATTCCGAAACTACAGCCAGTGCTCTCTCGAGTAAGAATGTACATCAAAACCCAGAAGCAACTGACATGCTCATTGATTGTAAAGGGGATGATGTGTGATATACTGAAATCATGGAACACTACCCAGTAGAAAAAAATGAATGAACATCATCATCACACATGTCAACATGGCTGATCCTTTTATAAGTGGAAAAATCAAGTCATAGAAGAGCACATAAAGATTCTAAGCACGTGATATTCAGTGCCAGCATTGAGTCACTGGGGGTGGGGGTAAGAGGAAACCAAGGAAGTAAACAGAGTAAGTGGTCCTTGAGATCCACCGCAGGCCCGAGGTCCTATGATTTCTTGGCTTGCTCTGTGTAAACCAGCCCACACTGGCTCCAGCAAATGGAGTGAGGCACTGATCTTAGAGAAAATTAAAGACTAGTGCATTGTTTCCGGGCATGGCAGAGAAATGGGGCCAAGAACTCCCACCCTGACCTCTAGGGCCTGATAAGAGTCATCACATCCTCTCTTCTAACCTCCAGGAACAACAAAACACAAAACCACACACACATTCTTAAAGCATTTCTCAACATAAGCCAAAGGCCTGCAGCCAAAGAGGCTACTCCTTGCCAAAACTGTGACTGCATTTTTGTGCCTCAGTCATCATTGTTTAGAGATGGAAAGATGAGAGAGTTTGGGGACGCAATATCTCAACTGTGGCTGCAAGCAGGTGATTTGCCAACACGCACGTAGGCACACACATCGCAGAGACTCGAACACACAGCACAAAGTAGAAGCAGATTGCTAGGCAGGCTCTGCTCCTATCTGAGCACAGCCTCTCCTCAGCATCACTCAGTGCTGGTACAGTGATTGTCATTTTCATCATCTTGACTATCAAAAGGCATCAACAGCTTCTGAGCAAGGAATTCCAGAATAAAGGATCAACTTTGCCTTCTTAGAATATCTTCAAAGGACTTACTAGCACTTAACAAATATTAGTTGACAGACCATCAGCATGGTTGCCTTTCCAAAGCAAGTGGTGACTGTAGCCTTCATCATTATTTTCAAATCTAAAAGATTAATCAAAACCCCTTCATATCAACAAGGATGGCTATAACCATAAAGACAGACAATAGTTATGTTGGCAAGAATGTGGACATACTAGAAGCTTTATACTTTGCTGGTGGGTAAGTAAAAGGGATCCAGCAATTCCACTTCTAGATGGATGAAAACATATGTCCACACAGAGTTTGTACATAAATATTCATGGCAGGAATATCCACAATTGTCAAAAAGTGAGAACCCAAATGTCCAGTAACAGATGAATGGATCAACAAATATGGTATGAGTATATCCATACGAGACCTTATTATTCAGCCATATAAAGAATGAAGTGATGATACTTCTGATAACCAAGATGAACTCTGAAAATATTATGCTAAATGAAAGAAGTCAGACACAAAAATTCACATATTATCAGATTCTGTTTATTTGAAATGTTGAGAAAAGAAAAATCCATAGAGACAGAAAGCAGATGAGTGGTTTCCAGAGGCTGGGGGGACAGAAGAACAGGGAGAGACTGCACTGGGTATGAAGATTCTTTCTGGAATAATATTCTGAAATTAGACAGTGGTGGTTTGCACAACTTTGTGACTATACTAAAAGCCCCTTTAAAAAGAGCAAATATAAACTTAAAAAAACAACAACAACTACAAGATTAGCACTATGAGAAGGTTGGGTACCTAGACTAGCAATTATTACTGTCTCTCGAACAGGTTTACAGTTTGGGATAATGTCTACGTCCATTATCTCTTCTGAGCTTTACTACCGCTTGCAGGAGGGTGGGAGCACATGCGTTGTCATCTCATTTCCTCTGGTTGCTGCTGGAGGGCACGCAGTCAGGCCTACATGTAAGCCCACAGGGTCCAGGACCTGCCAGTGCTGGTGCAGAAGCCCAATCAGATGAGGTCATGCTGGGGACGAGTACCGGTATGTGGGGGCTTGCAATGTGTGCTCCGCCCACCACCACTTACACTCTTCATCCTGGAGAGAGGTGGGCGGGTGGGGCCTACACACTACTACCACGGAATGCACTTGGGTTGTTTATTATTTTAAATCCCACTGAACATTCTTTGGGATGGCATGTATCTGTGTGTGTGTGCATTTGTGATTTCTTATTCACACAAGTCCCCATTCGTGGAGAAAATGCCGCGCATATATATTTTTATTTATTTATTTTTATTTTTGACAGAGAGAGAGATACAGAGACAGAGACAGAGACAGAGAGAGAACTGAACTGGGGGAGCTCCCAGTTCAGCATATGGTTCCACACGAGCCAGGGCCAGGATTTGATCCCTGGTCCCCGGCGCTGCAAAGTGAGCGCTCAACCCACCGAGTCATCCCGGCTTCCCCACCGCGCCTAGAGCTAGAGTCTGACCGGTCTCTTCTTCATCGCATCGTGCTCTATGTCACCCGTTTTACAAGTACTTGCAAATGTTTCAGCCCTTGTGGAACACCTGACAACCTGCAGACCAAGACCTGAAGAGTAGGAGGCTCTCCTCCCACTTCACAAGGACACACTTCCCCTCTGCTTCCTTTGCACTGTCCATGGAAGCCAAGGCCTCCCTCTGGGAGCCCAAGCCAAAGCAGCAAAATATTTGCAAGGTTCCCCGGGTGTCTGCTATAATAATTTAATGCAACAACCTTGGGGGTAGGAAGATGACACTGATGTCATATAAGAAAATCCCTGTGTTCACCTTCACAACTGCCCACATCCCATACGTAGCTTAAAAAAAAAAAAAAAAAAAAGTCTGCCTGTTCTCATTCAATGCCAATGTAGCCAGAAAAAAAACTGCCTCTTGCTCTCATCTTGGCATTACAAGCTTGTGCATGGAACTTTAACTGGTGGCAATAAAGCCGTCGGCCCATACTAGTATGGTGAGATACGCAGACACCAGAAGCCTGATTTCCAAGTTAGAGACGTAGCCTCATTTGCATGCTTGTCCACGGAAAATCCAAAGAATGAGGTGATAGTCTATTCCTTAATAAATTAGAAATCAATTAGGTGGATACACTGTCTCCTCAGTTAATGCATCCTTTTTAAAAGGTTTTTGTGGCACTGGACCATCCTTTCACATTTGATTGGCAACTACTGCAGCTTTACTCATTCAAGCCAATTTATTCTTGTAGTAGCTCTCAAAAATCAGCACACACTATTAGCACAGGCCCTGTTTGTGAACGGAATGAATAAGGCTATAAATAAGGCTATTTATAGCCTTATTTAATAAATAGCCTTATTTAGAAATCTAAGCTTCCTTAAGACTGATAATTTTATTGGCTGACTTAAGCTCACCTCTAAGGCAAGAAGTGCTTACACTTCTTAGCTCAGTATTCTGGTTTCCTGCCATACCTTTCAACTGTCAAAGTTGCCGTTGGGAATCACTTGACATGTTTGGCTTTTCATCTGGCTGGCTTGGCTGCCCTCAACCTCTGTGGGTTTACAGAGGAGGATCTGGATTCAGGACCTCAATAGGAAATGCAAAGTATATGAAGTTGTGCTAAAAAGAGAGAAGAGGTGGAGATTATCTGGGGGATTCCAGGCTATTAGTAGCCATGCCAGTTATTCTGTCTGTCTTTTGGTCAGTCTGTCTCTGTCTCTTCCCCATCTCCTTCCTTTCCTCACTCTCTCTCCTTCCCTTCTTACCCTCTTTCCACTTTCTCTTTCTTTGCTGTGACTTCCAGTTGTCATGGTGATTTTTTAAAAGCTATCAACTCATTGAAATGTGGTATTGACTTTGGTATTGAATTATTAGGGCTGATAATCTTCAGCTTTCAGACCTGTCAGAAAACAGTCCCCTCTCCACGTCACCGAAGTCCTGGAATGCTAACTACACGAGAACTTCAGAGATGCAGTGGTCATTCTCTGGGATTTGGTCAGAATTTTGGGATTTTCATGGCCAACCTTTGATGTCAACATGTAATTAATTCCTTCCTTACATGAATCTTCTAGCATTCATAATGGCAGTGGGGAGTAGATCCTCTCCTCCCTGGAAATCTGTCTTTCCTTGAGTTGCATGGCAGGGGACCAGGGCTGACATGTACGACACATTTATGCACATTTACCAGATCTCTTCTGCCACAAGATGGTTTTATCTAAACAAGATTTCTCCATTGTCTTGGCAAAATTTATTCCTCTCTTATTACCCGTAGTTGCATCTGCTATAATCCATTCAGTCACTGAACAGTGTTTGTTAAATTTCCATTTTAATAAAAACACCACTACCCTTTATTAATACCTCCCTTTGTTAGGTGGAAATAAAGCATAATCTAATGTTTAAAATACTGCAAGCAGATAATCAAAATTCTACAACTGTCTACTCTGATCCAACTAATTTCTACTTTAGATGCTTCGCGTTCAAAGCTTCTCGGCTTTGGCAATGAACAACATTCTGGAGTGAGGAAGAGGTAATTTGTATGCCACATTTGCTATATCAATTTACTAAATTAAGTGGTAAAACAGTAAAAGGATGACATGCTGATGAGGACAGTCTAATTAAAAATGAATGTGAGGATATAAGGTTTGAGTCCCATTACTGACTGCACACCAGTAGAAAGAACACAGAGTTCCAGAGGTGTGCTCAAGCACCTGTCATCCCGTGTGTCACATGTCTATCTCCCACGAGAACTATTTCTTTCATTTCCTATTTTATTGTTTAAGAGAAGGTGAGAGAAAGAGAGAGAGGGAGAAGGAGGAGAGGTAGGAGGGCCCAGAGCAGTCTCCATAGTTGTACATCATTAGTTGTAACATGGTTTCATTCCACACAGGTGGATGTGGGACTTCACAGGGCGAGAACTGAACTGGGGGCCTCCTGCATGGGAGGCAAGAACTTTCACTGCCATCTCAGCAGCTACCAGTTGTGCTGCAGTTTAGCATATAGGGTTTGCATGGGCAGGGGCCAAGAACTGAACCCTGGATCTCACAATTGTGAAACAAGCGTTCAGCTGCTGAGTTAACCCACCATTCCCATGAGTACTATTTGTTTATAGTAACACTTAATTAGTAATAATCATTACTTATATCACTCTACTTATTATTTATAACAGCCATTTTTTAGCTCCTATGAAACAATCAGATGCTTTACATGCATTCTAATCCTCATTTTAAAAACCCTGCAAGAGAGGTGATATTATTTTCATTTTACAGATCAAGGGTATGTGGTTCAGAAAGATTAAGAAAACTGTATAAGGTCAGAGAGATAACAAGGAATAGGGCAGGGATTTGAATCCGGGTCCAGCACCAAAATTCACGGTCACTGGCCATCCCACTCTCTGCCTCTCCACTTACGCCCAGCTAAGCACTGGGCCTAGAAAGCTTGATTTTCCTTCTGAAATAAATTCATTTGCATGACACTGCTTATTCACCTGCAGCAGTGGCCTCTCTGCTGACATTCTGTTGTCATATGCCTTTAGGTCAGCTCCAACTCCTCATGACCCTATCATGAGTGATGTCCATAATGTCCTGTCCTCAGCAGCCCTGTTCAGCTCCTGGTGACTCATTGAAATATGGTGTTGAGGGAAAGCTCGATGGAATCCCTGGACCATCAGAAAGATGAACAAAGGGGTCCTAGAGCAAATTAAGCCTGAAACATCGCTAGAGGGTAAAATATGACAAAACTGAAGCTGTTCTTCTACTTGGGGCCCACCGTGACAAGGCAGGGTTCCTTAGAAAAGACAATAATACTAGGAAAAACAGAGGGCAGCAGGGAAAGAGTGAGACCAATATGAGACAAATTGACTCCATAGAAGAAGCCATAGCATAACCACAGGATTCAAATCCTTGCCCCACTCCTTGTCATCTGTGACCTCTCCTCTTGGTTCTCATGCACTCTCCTCCCAACAAGGACTACCCTCCAGAGGTAGTCACATGGGCAGGGTCAAGCCTGACTGATAATGGTCACAGAAACTAGGCAGAGAGAACAGTCACATTCATCCCATAGACATTAAGTGAGCACCTGCTATACTTGGGGGCTCACAGCTACATGCGTTCTAGTCCTCCCCCCAAACCATGAGAGAAGGCCACACAGCATGGCCAGTGTCTTTATGGAGACAGGACCATGACAAAGCCTTGAAGGGAGCGGCAAAGAGCTACACAGCCTGAGGAGGCAAAGACGTCTTCACACAGCAGGTGACATTTTAGGTTTTGAAAGATGTGGAGAAGTCTGTCCTGTAGAGGAGAAGACTGGGTGAAGAAGAGACAGCTTGACCACCACTCCTGAGTGGGAAAAAGGGACAGAGCCAAAGCGGGGGATGCAAAGGTGACTTAGGGGTTAGTTCTTAGGTCTTAAGGAATTACACATTGTAAACTGCAGCCACGGTCATTCAGATAGTGTGAAACAACTCAGTTTTATTTTATTTTATTTATTTGTTTGTTTTATTATTTGTTTTAAGATTTATTTTATTGTTTGAGGGAAGGAGAGAGGGAGAAGGAGGGAGGAAGAGAGGGAAGAAGAGAGAAAGTGAGGGAGAGAGAAAGAGAGAGAAGGGAGGAGGGCCCAGAGCAGTTTCCATAGTTGTACACCATCAGATGTGACATGGTTCATTCCACACAGGTGGATGTGGGGTTGTGCAGGGTGGGAACCAAACTAGGGGCCTCCCACATTGGAAGCGAGAACTTTTCTGGTGATGACCAGTTGCACCACAGTTCAGCATATTGGGTTGCACTGGCCGGGGCTGGGAATCGAACACTGGACCTCAGCTTACAAGGCAAGCGTTCAACCACTGAGCTATCCTGACATTCCCTGATAACAACTCATTTTTAAACATTCAATTCCAAAGCTATTTATTTAATGATTTGAGGTGGAGAGGTTGCATTTAGTGTTCTGAGCTGCTCATGAAACTCCAAGCAGGCCGCCAGAGTGACGCTTTTCCCCTCTGTCCAGCTTACCTGGGAAGTGACCGGCCAAACGAAATCCAAGTTAGAGCAAAACTCCTTTCCCTATGCGAAGGAATTGGGTTCAGGCCAGGCTCAAAGCAGAAGCTCGCTGATGGTTTAAAATGGAAGTGCTTTTGTTGAGACCTCTACACTAAAACACCCCATCCCTGTATTCTCTAACCCTTCCCATAGCACTGGGGGAGATTTCTAAATCCTAAATGCAAGGCAAAAGGACTAACGTTATTACTAGCCTTTTGTCTTCCAAGGGGACAGAAATATCTCTGTCTGGTTGGAAAAGAATTCTAGTTGGATGAAAGGAGAAAGGGTATGGGCAGACCGTCCAGGACAGGAGGGCCAGAGGAGCCGGGAGTGGCTGGCCAGTCTCCACAAGTCAACAAACTTTAAAAAGAGGGGTGGAGTGTGGATAAATTTACTGCTTAAAAACAACAGCGATGATAAGCGAGGATGTGGGGAGGCTTTCTGCTCTAACTCAGTGGGAACTGCCATGTGGCCATGGGACATGCAGATCTGTCCTAACTTGTGTTTCTTCTCACCAGTCTCCACCCCAAGAAGCTGCAGGAACGCAAAGGCAAGGCCTGTGAAGCCAAGCTCCAGGCCCAGCACACTAGGGGGAAGCTCCAGGTGTTCGATGGGTCCCCCAGGGCCTGCAGGCAGACTCAGCTGAGGACCATTTCTCTCTGTCCAACCACTGCCTTCACTGGTTCAAGAAAAGGGGAAATAAAGGTAGAGCTTATATCACGATGCTGCAGGGACCAATCTTTTCTCCATTTCAAATAATGCGACAAACGTAACCCTTGCAACACTGTACTAGAGTAACAGTGAAGAATAAGGCACTGGAGAGGAAAGCAGGCCACCTTGGGAGGGACAGAAGTTCGTGCCCTGCAGACACCTCCCTGTACGTGGATGCTGTGCCTGGAGCCTCCGTGTCAGGCAGGCTGCACACCATGGGCCCGGTACTGCTCTGGGAATAGACTTTGTTTTCCCATCTTTAATCCCAGCCAGACGAGTGCTTTTGATCTGTCCTAGACATCCTTCAAGTCAGGATGTTCTCGGAGAAGTACTGAAGTAATATTTCAGGGCACATTCAATCTACTTGGCTCTCCTTACAGGAGGCCAGGCATTCTAGTTGGGTTTGGTTCAGAATCCTCCCTCTTTCTTCTAAAGCCACTCTCTGCCTCTGAGCTGAGGGGGTGGCACCAGGCCAGGCTAACTGGGGCTGATCTTCTATGCTTTGTCTTAAGAGTGGATGGTAACAGCCAGAAAGGTCAGCACCTGGGCTTCACCTGGCACCAGCTTCCCATGGCCCCATTTGTCTGATGGGACCATTCCGGCTTCATGAGAACCTCCATCTCAGTCGCCGAGCTAAAGACACGAACGCTGCCCTGAGTGTTGGCACGCATATGATTCCCACCAAAACTTGGTTATATCCACCCGGTCTTTGAACCAATGCACCCAGAAGAACAAACCACAATTTCCTGGCATCACTCTGATAAATGAGTATTTTGGGGAGCAATCCTGTTTTGCTTCCCCCACACAACTCTGTCTTAATCAACTAGCAGTCAGTGGCATACCTTAGCATACACAGCGTGTGCAGCAAAGTGGCGAAGAGCAGACACTTGGGAGGGGGTTTTCGCGTCTGGGAGGTACACAGCCAGTCACGCTAGGAGGAACAGTCAAATGGAAATGCTCCCAAACATCTGGGGCTACGCTTCAAATTTCAAAGTGACTCTTCTGCTTGCATAACTTTACAATCTTGGCATTCACCAAATGCTTATGTTTTGCTTAATCTGAAATTAGACAAGGATTTCAACTCTCACTCACAGTATCACTAGAATGGATTTTCTGCTTAAAGGGAGCTTTCTTGCATACAAACATTTAGGCTGCTTGTGGTTTCGTGAAATAGGAGAGTGAGGGTCACGTGTAGCCGCCTCACCCTCCACTTGTAATAGCTGCCTTTTCTGTTCAAATGCAGGTCTTCCCCACCCCTGCAGTATGGCTTTGGTCAGTAAGGGGGCAAAGCTGCCCAAGGTCTCCTGGTTCTCATGCCAAGTGAGATGCTACTGACCACACTCATCTTTCCTCTTGACTAAGACTCCAGTTATTTGCCTCCAGTAGACATCTACACCCAGATGGATGGGGTTGTTCCTTATGTCCTAGGACATGTCTCCCAGTTAGCACAGGACACCATGAAGACAGTCATGAGCAGGGTTATACTGGTGAAACATTTCTCCTTGAAGGGCTGGCATCCCTCTTATTTTGACATTTTGATATAAAAATAAAGGTGACTAATATTATGCATCTGAAGTCATTTAAACACAAGTCAGTGCTCTTTTCCCAGGGACAGCAATTCACAGAAACCATAGAAC
>PVKE010045659.1:0-12536 GCA_004027555.1 Craseonycteris thonglongyai | reverse complement strand
GGCCATGTTAATGCTATTTCCTGGCTGTCACATGGTTGTGACTTCCTGTAGGAAGGTCGTGGAGAGAAAGAGACACAGAAAAAAGTACAGTGTGAGTACTTTCAGTGACTTTTTTTGATTTTTGTTGTGCTCTTTCTACATTTCTATATTGTACTAATGTGTATTGTAATTTGTTTCATATTTTTTGTGCTTCAAAAACCGAAAAAAAAGGTCAGAATGGATTAACCGGATTTACATTGAACCCTATGGGAAACTGTGCCTCGGTTCACGACCAATTCGGTTCGCGACCAGTCAGTTCACGAATTAAGTTCGTGAACCGAGGTACCACTGTAGTGTTAACTGCATGCCTGCTTTTGTGTCTGGCCCTGTAATAGGCACTCTACATAAGAGATTAATGGAGTATGGATCAGGTTTGAAAATTATTGGTCCAGTTTTATATGCTTTAAAGGGAATGTGAATGACTTGCTCTCAGAGTGGCATCAGGCTGAAATTTCTAGGAAAGAAGAAATAATATCTCTTTCTAACTCAATTGTTACAACTGGGAGACAACTGGTGAAACTCAACCAAAATCATAATCTGCCCCATTCTACTTTACTGAGCTATAAAATGGTGAAAATGGTATATGAAACTACCTTATAAATCTTGTGAACTTTATAAAATCTATTTTAGGTTACTTTGAATGCAGTGCATAACAATTATTTCAGAGTCCTGTGTGATGATTATGAAAGGAAATAAATAGAACAGAACACAATATCCTCCCATAACAAAAAGAAATTAACTTCAGGCGTTTTTTATATGGAAGTGTGGGGTGAACCTGATTAAGGCATAAACCCACTATTTTTTATAATGTAAAAGGAACTATTTCAATATTGTCATAGTTTTCTTGTTTAAGAAACCCTACAATCCAGTCCCAACCTTCAAATCACTGTTTAAACATCTTTCTAAATAAACTTTTTGTAAGTCATGAGTTAAGGACAACTGCATATCAACTACCATGCCATCTCCATGGGCAGGTGTTTTTACATTACTAAACAAGGAACTAGGCTGCCTTCTAGTATCATAAATAACTTCAGTCCTTTTAATAAAATAACCTTTATCATACATAGGTCTTTACTTAAAATTCCTTTATCCGGGGAAGCCGGGATGGCTCAGTGGGTTGAGCGCTCACTTTGCAGCACCAGGGACCGTGGATCGCATCCCAGCCCCGGCCCATGCAGATCCATATGCTGAACTGGGGAGCTCCCCCAGTTCAGTTCTCTCTCTGTCTCTGTATCTCTCTCTCTCTCTTTCTCTCTCTCTCTCTGTCAAAAACAATAAAAAAAATTCCTTTATCTTTTAAATAATTTTTAACTCTTTAATCATTGTAAACCCTATATTCTAATCTAAGCTATGGACCTACAGGACCTACACAAATTCCCTCTATAATAGAGACTTTTTTTTAAGATTTATTTTTATTGTTTTTGACAGTGAGACAGAGAGAGACAGAGAGAAGGGGGAGGGCCCAGAGCAGTCACCATAGTTGACAGCATTAGTTTTCCATAGTTTCAATTTCACAGGTGGGCACAGGGCTGCGCAGGGCAGGAACTGGGCCGGTAGCCTCCCACATAGGTCCTGGCAAGAACTGAACTGGGGGCACACCCCAGTTCAGCATATGGGTTAACCTGGGCAGGAGCAGGGATTTGGTCCTCGGTCTCTGGGGCTGCAAAGTGAGCACTGAACCTGCTGAGCCATCCAAGCTTCCCCTATAGAGACATTTTAAAGATCCCCATTGATGGAGCAATTCACAAATGCTGATATACAACTGTCACATTCAGTGCAAACAAGTTAGGACCCAAAAGCATACCAGGTGAACCAGAGACCACAAAAGTAGCTTTCTCCTCATTAGCTTAGGGTCAAGTTCTTACAGTTAGAATAACTTTTATTAAAGCCTTCTTCTCACCTTTACTATTTTAGGTTGTGGTTGAAGTAGGCAGAATCGTTACACATTCAATCTGGAAGTAACCTCAAAGAGCACCTACCCCAGCTCCTCAGCCCCAGATAAGGAGAGGAGCCTCCGAGAGGGTTAGTGGTACTGCAAGTGAGTAATCAATGAGCGCCATCATGCAATGGGATAGGAGCTCATCAGGCTGAGACAGGGGTAAGTCATCAAGTCCAGGAACGATTCAAGACCATAAGGATGAAATAACTAGGCCTAGGGGAGTAACTAGAAGATAATCTCACGAACAGGAAAGACCTGTCCCAGAAATGTGTGGTCAGGCAGAGCTGAAATTGATGAATGAAGGGATCATCAGTCAGGAGCAAGGACACATCCAAGTGCCCAAGACCAGAACCTTGCTTAGTATCAGAATTCATGCCGGCAAGGAAGAAATCAAGGCAAGCAGCGCAAGAAAGGGAAAGGATAGCAGAACACGAGAGATATGTGAGAACCCTCAGATTCACAAAAGGGGAAAATATAGTTAAACTCACAATCAAAAGCAAGATTTCAGTTCCACTTCCTACCACCCACAAAGGGCTTCAGAAACTAAGGTAACTCTGACTCTGGCACAGATATTTTATATGGTTCTGTGAAGACAGCATTCAATCCCAACCTTGGCAGGTTAGGTGATGAGTACATGGACATTAGGTAACCAGAGTGTCAAGAAGATAGATCTTAATAGAACCTATGTTAGTTGAAGGGCAAACCAATAAGATGTGTGATTTAAGCATGTGCACAAGTTAGTATTTGTACACACACGCAAAGACCACAACATGATAATTTAGAGACATTCCCTGTTCACCTCTTTACTTCCTCTCCCTTCAGCTTTTAGTCTTTTCACAGTTTGTTAATAGTCTTTTCACTACAGACTCCCCAATACATTTTTTAATTATTTTCCAGAGTAAATTCACATTATCTATTTATTATTCAAGTTTGTTTATTAAAATGTCTGCTTTAAAATGTTGTTTCCTAAAGAATCAGAATACACAGTCATTTAATAAATGTTTATGCTTTTTTCTAATCTGCCTTAATAGTCTGTGTCCATTTGGGGACTCAAGAAAAAGACATGTGGTGGATTCAAATCAGTCTGTTTTCCAGCTGAGAATTTTGACTCTAAAAGAATGAAGAAACATATGACCTCACTTATAGGTGAAATATAAACTGGAAAGGAACAAGAAAGCAAAGACTCATGGACACAGTCAATAGTTTAGGGGTTACCTGAGGGTAAGGGGGGAGATGGGTGGGAGAGATGGGTGGTGGGGAGTAGGGAGGGGGAATCAAACACACAGTGATGGAAAGTGAGCTGATTCTGGGTGGTGAGCACATAATGCCATGTATAGACAATGTAATGTAGAATTGTACACCTGGAAACAATGTAATTGCTATTAATTAATGTCACCCCAATAAATTTAACAACAAAAAAAAAGATTTTGCATTTTAACCTACCCACTTTAGAAACCATCCCTTTTACTGTGTATTTAAAAAAAAAGTCAATCCTAATTAAATGGGTTAGTTTAAATCAGGGGTTCCCAACCCCCAGACCTGTACTGGTCTGTGGCATGTTAGAAACTGGGCCACATAGCAGAAGGTGAGTGGCAGCAAGGGAGCAAAGTTTCATCTGTATTTACAGCTGCTCCCCATCCCTTGTGTTACCACCTGAGTTTCGCCTCCAGTCAGATCAACAGCGACGTTAGATTCTCATAGCAGCACGAACCCTATCGTGAACTGTTCATGTGAGGGACCTAGGGATCGCAGAGGGATCTGGAAGGGACCATCTAGTTGTAGGAAAACAAATTCAGCACTCCCGCTGATTCTGCATTAGGGTGAGTTATATAATTATGTCATTATATATTACAATGTAGTAATAACCGAAATAAAGTGCACAATAAATGTAATGCTCTTGAATCATCTCAAAACCATACCCCCACCCCATCTGTGGAAAAACTGTCTTCCACAAAACTGGTTCCCGTCGAAAGATACCTATACTATTAGGCCTGGTGCCAAAAAGGTTGAGTACCACTGGTTTAAATGATGGTAAAAATTACCTCATTAGAAATTTTAACTTTTAATTTAATTTAAATTTTAGGTTAATCAAAAAATAGCAGCAGGGGAAGCTGAGATGGCTCAGCGGGGAAAGCGCTCGCTTTGAAGCCCCGAGGACCAAGGATCGAATCCTGGGCCCGGCCCATGCGGACCCACATGCTGAACTGGGGTGTGTGCCCCCAGTTCAGTTCTTGCCAGGACCTATGTTGGCGGCTCCTGGCCCAGTTCCTGCCCTGCGCAGCCCTGTGCCCACCTGTGGAGTGAAACTATGCGGAGGACTGGTGTCGACTGTGGAGACTGCTCTGGGCCCTCCCCCTTCTCTCTGTCTCTCTCTGTCTCTGTTTCTCTCTGTCAAAAATCAATGAAATAAATCTTAAAAAAAAAAAAGAAAACAAAATCCGTATATATACTGCCTACAAGAGACTCACTTCAAATCAAAAAAAAAAAAAAAAAATAGCAGCAGAAAGGAAGCTGGGTGGTTTATAAATTAATTAATTAATGATTTATAGTTAATTTTGTTCACTAAGCCCCTTCTTCAATCTGTCATTGGGACTTTTATCTTTGAATTTCAGAATAAAAAAGCCGAACTATTATTTGGAGAAACAAAAGGAGATGGGGAGCCAATTGAACACTCCAACATCTTTCTGTGTATTTCTTTTGATATTTTATCAGTAACATTTTAATAGTTACACAAGAACCACATGTTGATATTATGTGATAGTCCCAAGCAGAGATATCAATGACTATAACTAATGAAATAACTAAATATCAACAGTAAAAGGACCTCCAAGATGGTAAAAAAAGAACATCACAGAGGGTGGAAAATGAGTTGCTGGCCAACATATAAACAGGAATTTGACTCTGTTTATTTCTTCCTTCCTTCAGATATATTGGAGAATTGCTTTGTGCCTTGCACCTCTCATGATCCAATTTCATATCTTCCTGTTTTTCAGAAGGTGCTTTATGCAAGTTATTAGACTATTTCCAGGAAAAGAATATGAAAGGAGAGAGAGAAAAAAAAATATTGGGGAAGTACAGCCTTAAGGAGTAATGAAGACTGTCAAGCACTATTTCAGAAAGATCCAAAACACTGGAGGGTCAATTGTCTCCTTAAATCACAATCTGTAGATAGATACCTATCTCATTATGCCTATGACCAGCCCCACTTCAAAGGCATTCAAAGGCATTCTTTTTTATTTTTTTATTTTTTTTACAAAGTAATGCTTTTAGACAACTACTTCAGTGTAAGCCATGTAATGTAATGTATCAACTTTAAAATTTTAAACTGTTTGGGAATCTATCAGCTGGATTAAATGTGTGACACCTTCATTTCTCTTTGTATAGCATTGTGTTGAACTTGGGGTACCGGTAATAAAGAAATAGCACCTACAGTTGTAGGAGTTGAGGATTTATTGTTGTTTTCAGTGCACTCATTATCTATCTGAAAATAGATATAAATCAGTATAATATAATTTCTTAAATTCCCTAATAAAGGTATTTATTTCACTAACAGAAATATAGAACACTAAACTGCCTAGGAATGGATGAACCAGAGAGACTAAAAAAGTGTAGAAGATATCTGAATTGGGTATAGGCCAGAAATAGGGAGGAAAAGTATTCCAGGAAAAGAGCAGCATTAGCCAAGTCATGTAAATGAATAATGCACACTAGTTTGGAGGGATGATGAGTAATCTGATATGACTAGAACATAGGATGCAGAGCAAGAATGGCCAGAGGTCAGACAGCCAGTCTAGGATCACATTAAAACGGCCATTGTAAGTTTGGAAAATATCTTGCAAACACTGAAAAGTTACCCTAAATTTTAAAACTTGGGTTGGTGATGTAGTTAAAATCTGTATTATAATTCTAGTAGCAGTGTGGGAGATAGCTTACAAGGACTGAAGGCAGGGAGAGTGTGCATATGAAAGCTTTGTACTAATTTTTAATGCTGAAGATGAGAAAAGATTAAGAAGATCATACATTGCTGAATCAATGATCATGAATGTTACTCCAAAATTTGGTAAAACACAGATCAGATGTCACAAGCTATAGGTTGTCAGACCAAATTTAGCCCACAGATGTGTTTTGTTTATCTTTGAATATCTTGAATTGATTGTCAATATTTATATGTTACAGCATTTTACATGATAACCCAGATTTCTTTTTAGAATGTCTCTTTCCTTTCAAAAATCATAAGAATGAAAAACAGTGGGCCTGTATTTTCTCCTGGCAACTATCAGCTATTTTTTGGGTGATCTAGAGAGTGGAGTAACCACTCTCTAGTTTTCCATGGTCCTCATGCTTCCTATTAGATGATTTCTAGTCATTTTCACTCATTTATAATACCTACCTGGCTCCAAAGTCATTCGAGCTATTTATCCCAATTTAAGATAGTTGAATTGTTTGCAAGTTTAAAATTTTATATAGTTTCCGAAACTTCTTCTGTGAATATTATCTTCTATAATACCCACCATGTTTTTATTCTAACCACAATGAAACTTAAAAAGGTTGCTTTCTTTAAAATATTTAACCTTCCCAACCTTTCTACTAACTAAGGTTATATCAGTCCTTCTTGAATCAATTTCTCTCAAAAATTTAGAACACATAAATGGTAACCTAAAGAACCAAACAACAGATCTTGGACATTAGCCTTATGCAGTTATGTTGCTTTTACCGTTGGCAAGCCTTAAGTCCAACTGGCCTTCTCAGGATGCCCTGTGCCACACATCTATATGTGCCATCCTCTCTGTAACCTCCTGGCAAGTACAGAAAGACAATTGCCAGGATTTGGCCAATCCTGAAGCTTAGGCTTGATACTGAGAAAAGTTCCCACTTATTTTCACCACCTGGTAAACACTCATTTTGAGATTACGGTATCTTTCTAGTTGGAGGTGAGACACTTTTAATCAGCTTAGTGTTAATTAAGATGCAGATAATGAGCAATATTAGTGTTTGTCAAAATGGAATTAATAGTAAACTAGAGAAGTTGTAGTATACTAACTCCTTGACTGAGCAGATGCTATAGATTTGATGGCCTGCTACTTGCCACTTAACAGGATGTCCATATTTGATCGTTAGTGATTGGTGACATATTTTCTTCTTGGTTTATAAAACCATGAGCATATGTGTTCATATGTTTCTTTAGGACTATTTCTATTGATCACAATATTAAGTAAGAATGAAACATGTTTCTTATGTGTGGTATAAAACCTCTGTAATCTTACACAGAATACTATAAAACCGCATTTGTTTTTAAGAAGTTTGTATTCATTTGAAGATTCAAAAAGTGGGAAAGAGATAAAGCTGGGAGACTGATAATAATTCTTTCTATGACTAAAGGGACAGGAGGGCAAGAAAGGTTTATGAGGAATCATTTTCTCCCTGTCTGTTCCTGTGGGTTTATGAGGGAGAGACCCAAAAACAATCAAAATTTCTAAAAAACTGTGTATTTATTCTTGTGTTTAAACTCCAGGCACCTTCCAAGTCCTCTCTGTTTGATGCAATACTCCTATCAGAATGCTTTTTCCACTGCACAAAATGGTTTTGAGCTCATTAATTTTGATGCCTTTTAGTGCTTCTGCCATATTTTTGTTTCACCTCTTCCATATCAGCAAAATGTTTTCCTTTAGGACTTTTTCCATCCAAGGAAACATAAAAAGTCACTCAAGGGCAAAACTGAGTGAATAGGGAGGGTGTGTCATAGGTGACATGCCATTTTTGGTCAAAAACTGCTGAATACTCAGCGTGGTGTGGACAGGTGCACTGTCATGGTAGAATAACCATCATCTGTTTGACACAACTCAGGAAGTTTCTTTGACAAATCATGATGCAACTTTCTCAAAACTTTCAGATTAAAAACTTTGGTTGATCACTAGACCTGAAGGAACAAATCCTGAGTTCATAATCCCTCTCATACCAAAGAAAGATAATTTCAGGGCTTTTTGCCCCCCGCCCCTCCCAACTGTCCCACTCTTTTAAGTTCTAAAAATGGAGGCTGGGTTGGAGGGCAGAAACTGTTTCATCGTGTGGATTCTTATTCTGGAACCACTGGTAGTCCTATTTAAATCCTAGATTCTACCCTTAGGCCAAATTTTGAGAGATGATTCTGTCAAGCCTTCAGTTCTATAAATACCCTCTCAAAGCACTTAGGGAAACCCCACAGAGCTGCTGAGCCCTAGGAGGCAGGTGTCTCCACCCCAGGCTCAGAACTTCAATCCCATATGGCTCTCCCCAAGCTGCTGATAGTGGGCAAAGAGTCGGAGGAAAAAAGGTCTTTTTTCTCACAGGTGCTAAAAATTGCTCTTCATCAGCTTGACGAAGAAAGCGCAGCCAATCAAAAGCTTGGAAAAAAAATATTGCCAAGGCTAAATGGCAGGTTGTCAAAGAGGAAAAAAATCAAGAAGTTGGAGGTTCAGGGCTGTATTTCTGAGGCATGGGCTCAATTCCACTAGCCAAGTTCTACCTGGTAGCCTTAGAAGTCTCTTAGTCTAGACTCTAGGGTAACACACAGAGTATCTGTGTTGTCAAGGATATTTCTCCCATATCTGATAAGTTCTCTTCCACCCCAAAGGGGAAAAACAAAACACAATATTTTCCTCTTTTCTCACTTCTCTTAAGAACCTCAGCCTTGCCCAAGCAAATTCATTTTTCGTGTTTACTGGGAGCCAAAACTAGACTTTGCTTTGGGATATTTTCTACATCAGGACAATTTGATATAGATTTTGATTCAGGGGATGTATGAATATAGATATATTCTAACAGCCGTTTTGAAGCAAACCATCAAAAAATCCCCATGCATATTTTTTTTATTGTTTGAGAGAAGGAGAGACAGAGAAGTGGGGAGGGCCTAGAGCAGTCACCACAGTTGTACATCATTAGTTGTGAATGGTTTCATGCCATACAGGTGAATGTGAGGCCACGTGGGGCAGGAGCTGAACCAGGGGCCTCCCACATGGGAGGCAGGAACCTTCGCTGCCGCTGAGCCATCCCAGCAGTTACACGTTGTGCCACAGTTCAGCATATGTGTTTGCACCAACCAAGGCAGGGAATCAAACCCCAGACCATGCAATTGAAAGGCAAAAGCTCAATTGCTGAGCTATCCTGGCATCCCCCCAGGCATAATTAGTATGCATCCCTTACTCTATCCTCAATCCATCTATTAGAGAGGACTTTGATTTTTAGTTCAGTGTTGTGTGGATTCCAGGAGAATGTACACTACAAACTCTCTAAACCAACCTCCACTCAGCAAACTGGCCAAATGTGTAGACATTTTCTATTCCCTCTGCAAACCTCACTGGTTGATGCCCACAGCATACTGCTCAGATCAATGGGCTTGTGGCAGGTTCACCAAGAGCCACATGTGTTTGTCCCCAAACCTGTTATGTCAGTTGTATATATTTTAATTATCTAAATTAATAATAAAAAAAACAAACCATCTTAAATATGAGTATGAAGAGAAAGCTGTTTTTATGAAAACTAAGTTAAATATTTGGAAAGATTTTAAAAAGGTAAGTCACAAAGACCAAACAGTAAAATCAGACTAGAAGAGACAACTGTAAGATTGTGAGATAATAGGGTTCAGTTCATAATAATTAAGGTTTCCATATTGCTTCATGAAAATCTTTAGTTTCTCTCACTACTGTAATACATGAGTGAATGTACACTTATATGTTTTAGGTTAAAATAAAATGTTTAAGATTTGCATGTATCACTTTTATGAGCTTGGCTTTCACCATCTTTTTCACTTCATCTACCAACTACAAGTCTCAATTACATCAGATAGGAGAATCTTTATAGTAAAAACTGTAAATTAAGTGGGTAAACTACTTCAGAACCTAATTTATGTAACATTTACAGTGCCTGTACCAGGCACTGTGGCAGGTACAGACGGCAGAAATGAATAACTAAAAGTCCTTCCCAGGGTGTACACACAAGTCTAGTAGGAGAGACAAATATCTACAAATACCTAAACTGTCATAATACATTATGGTGCTGGTAATCATTTACATAACACAGTGGATCCACAAAGAAAGGAGCAGATAAAAGTCTAAAGACACCAATAAACTCTTTCAAGGATTTAATATAAATTGACTCTTCAAAGAAAAAGTCAGTAGAGATGGTCAGGGAAATAATATGCAAAAATAGCCCTCCATGTAAGTGAATAGTGAGGTCAGTATTGTTACTGGGAGAGTGTGATGGTAAAGAAGATACATTGCAGCAGTTAAAATACATTTATTTATATTTTTGTATTTCCCATTTATAGGTTTAAAGAGGAAGACTTCAGTGCATTTGAGAAAGAGGACAGATTAAATTTATGATTTGCAAGGAGTGGTCAAGAAATTCCCACAGAATTAAGGGAGAAAGGGGTAAATAAAAACTATTTTTTCCTTTTCCTTAAGTTCATCCTTAACCCTAATACATTCTTCAGATCTTTCAATAAGTTTATTTATACCCTAAGAAAAAGTGATTTGTTTTTGCCCTCCAAGTGCAGCTTTAACCTCTTCATCATCTATATATTTCTTCCCTCAAAGCTGTTTTTTTATATTTGAGAACAAATAATAATCAGATGGAGACAGGTCTGGATTGTTGGGAAGGTGGTTTAATGTTTGGAAGCCACAGCCAAACAGAGCAGCCAATTCAGGTTGCTCTTGTTCACAGGCACATTGTCATGCAAAAGCAGCACCCTTTTGGTCTGTTTTCCTCTTCTCCTTCACAGATTCTTTTAACTATTTAAGCAGACTGAAATAGTTCTCTCAGGTATTGTGACACCCTTTCCTTATAATCAACCAGCAGGTTACCCTCTCTATCCCAAAAACCAGTAGCAGTGACTTTTACAGCCATTTGCGACAGCTTGAACTTCTTGGGAGGTGGCATGCCCTTTCATGCCACTGCATGGACTCTTACTTTGAATCAGGCTCATAATGAGGAACTCAAGTTTCACTTCCAGTGACTATCCAGTTTAAAACATCATCTTTGTTGTCTCTGCAGAGGTCCAAAACTATTGTGAACACTCACCATGCTGTTGTTTTTGAAGCAGCGTGAGCCTTCTCAGTACCCATCTTGCACTGACTTCTGACATCCTTAGATGCTGACGGAAGCTGTTCAAAATGGTTGTAGGTGACATTCCAACCACTTCTGCAAGCTGCTTTTTATTGAATCTGGCATCTTCCACTACAAGTTTTTCAAATTTTTTGACAATGTCTGAGGAAGTCGCCTCAATAGGGCATCCCAGACATAGACGGTCTTCAATCACCTCTGCCTTGTCTGAAAAGACTATCACTTATAAACCATGGATTTCCCAGGGCAACGATCCCTGTAAACCACTAACAGCTCTTCTAAAATGGTGTGAGGTGTTTTCCCCTGTTTTGTGAGGAACTTAATGATGGCACGAAATTCAATTTTATCCATCCTTGGGGTTTTCTTCACATTTGACATGCTTCTTTAGTGGTATCTGAAAGAACACGGACACAAATAGGCTGAAATTTGGCACATATGAGGGCTCTCCAGAAAGTATGGTTTTAATCTTAAACTCATGTAAAATCTGTATAAATAGATTTAAATGTACATTGTATATAAACCCAATTTTCACTGCTTAACAGTTGACATCACTTTGTTGAGTCACACCAGTCCTGGCTGTTTATCCCAAAGGCCCTTCTCCAAGCCCCACCAGAGCCTTTAAGCTTTCAGTTTCATTACTTGGGACACGCCTTCCACCTATTACCACATTCCTAATTCACTTCATGTTTTAAAAGTGCCCCCCACCCATCACTCTGCATCCCCTTATCCAGCTTTACATTTTGGCACATAGCACTTATTATTACAGCTATAAACTTAAGTATCAATTCACGTGTTTTCGTCAGTTGGTTCCCCAACTAGCATATAAGCTCAACAAGAACAGGAGTGTGTTTTACTTGCTGCCATACTCCTAGCACCTAAAACAGTAGGTTCTCAACAAATAAACAGCTGCATCTGTTTAGCACTAAACAGAAGATGGATTTCAAGCCAGTTATTCGTGCTCTGGGCTTTTGGGAAGGACCTTTGTTTTCCTAAATTGTGTAACCTTGGGTAAATTGTCTAATCTCACTCTCAGCTACCTGGCCCAGCAAGGTGACTAACAATGTATACTGCCAGGGTTGTTGTAGAAATTAGAAGACACAATGTGGTGTTTTTGTTTCTATTTTAAAACCTACAGAATACTAATAAATATTAGGATAGAAGTATAATAATAATAATATTAATAATGATAATAATAATGGTATTTTCTCTCAATTACTTAATTATTGGCTGAGAAACCAAATCATAGTAATATGCTATCCAACAAAGGAAAACATGCTTGAATTTAAAAAATTAATTTAAATATTTCAAATGTATGCTCAGAAAGAATTTATTAAATGTCCACAAAATTAAATAAAAAATCATCTTTCATGGTGTCCCCAAAATACTTTTGAGAGCAACTGCTAAAATTGCCACTAAAATTGCAAGGTGACTAGTTGATTAAAAAAAAAAATTTTTTTTCAGG
>PVKE010045658.1:0-12543 GCA_004027555.1 Craseonycteris thonglongyai | reverse complement strand
ACCTAAGGCAGGTTGTTGATTTATCATAAGGTTCTATGCTAGTCAATATGTGCAGTAAAACTAATAGTGTGATGAAAGAGGAAGTTCCATTTACTTTATCATGTCAGTGCTACACGCAACATGCTTGAGCTAGCAACATCAGATGCTGTTCCCCTTGCTTGCCTGCAGCAGGGAGTTCAAGGGGTGGTTGCTAAGTTTCATTCAGCATGTATGAGTCAGAAGGGTCTTGATGCACATGAACTATTGAGTGGGCTCACCTGGCTGTTTGCTTCTATCAGGTTAGGAGTGTGGAATGTAGTAAATACATCTTACTGTTATTAATACTAATATTTCTACAATCATTTCACCCATAGAGATTCCTTCTGCCCTATATTCAGTTTGTTTCAGACGTTTTCTACTCATATTTCAGTTCAAGGTGCTGTTAGTGTATTTTTGGGGGGTTTTTTTGTTTGTTTGTTTTTTAATTACGGAGATACTCTCCAGTGGGACATTAGCATGTACTGGATTGTGAGAGCAGTTGGGGGGAGGATATTTATTTTTTCTTTTTGGTGTATGTATAAATTTTTGTAGTCTAGCCAATGGAGTCCTGCATGAGAATGTTGTATGCCATACAGAAATTTTTATTGCTCGTGTGATATTTTATAAGTATTTTATTGATACATATTATTTATGAGTGTGTTGAATGTGTGTTTTATATGCAATAAATTATTGTTATTCATTTGCACCCCTTTCTGTGTTCTTTTGCAGTAAGTTTAGTTGGTTTTTTAGGTGTCTTATAGTCTTATATACCACAAAGGGAGCTGTAACTGTTTTGTTATAGTCGAGTTCTTTTATTTTCAACCGTGGATTATGTCAATTTTAGAATTTTTGGTCTTAGTGCAGTTTTCTTTAAATATAGTAAGGCCAGACTTGTTACCCATAGAGAGAACGTCACTAGCAAGAGACAGAGTGAATGCATTCTCACTGCTTACTATGATTGGAGTCCCACATTCTACACATATAGTTGTTTCCTTAGCATTAGTGGCTAAAAAACTGATCCCTCGCCACTGAACCTATTAGAAATTCATTGCTGTTCTGACACAATAAAGCAAATGCACTGTATTGGTATGTGGGGATGCACATGTGGTGACGATGGTATCACTCAGATGAGGCGGTGTCTGTTCTGCTGTAACATTCATTTTTGTTATGCTATTATTCTAACTGATGTTTCTTTTATTCATTGTAAGTGATTTAAATAAATATCATAGTTTTAAGTCCTATTTTTTAAAGCTTAGAATCTACCCTTGCAATGCCAAAGACAAAGAGGCAAAACTGCAGTTTTATGACAATTTCCAAAAGGAATTCAAGTTTATTAAACCAGACAAATTGTGTAGTGACTGAAAAAAGGGTATACCAATATTATAATGTCCATTTTTTTCCCTTCTTCATAGAGGTAGAAGTGACATCAACCAACAGCAATGTAGCCAGAAACAAGAATGCTGAAAATACTCTGGCTTCAGTTAAAACGATCAGTTCACTAATCTGATGTGATGGTGATACTGAAAGTGATAAAATTGCAGCAATTGAAGCTCTCTTTGTTTAATAAGACTGTACATCACAGCCAAAGTTGTTGTGCAATGATTGTTTGTCAATGGTGATAAAGAAAGTTTATGAACCAAAATTTTCTTCAGCACACACCAAATCAGAAGCAATAATTACTAATGTTTTATCAACCATACATATAGAACAAAGAAATAGAAGATTTGAATAAAACAAAAAAAATTACAAATAGTTTAGATGCATCAAACAAAAAAGACATCAAACTTTCCAATCATTTTGCGATATACTTTTTGCCGAAGTGTGGTGTTAAAAACAAAATTATAAACTCTGTTTTCTTGCCCAGTGAAACATCTGATCAACAGTGTGCTATGTTGAAGGAAGTAATCAATAAATTTGCTTTACAAAACATATTTATTGTTTTGTGTGCAGATAACATGAATACCAACTTTGGTGGTTATAAAAGACTTGGAAAAAATATTGTGTAGTGAAAACGTAAAACTGAACTGAAGAGGCCAATTATTGGCATTGGTTGTGGGGCACACATTGTACTTAATCATGCTGTCTACTGTTTACCAATTGATACTGAATATTTTGCAGTGAAAGTATGCAAATATTTTCATATATACATGGTTAGATTTTAAAATCTGAAGAACTTTTGTGACTTTGCAGGAAACAACTATACTATATTGTTAGAGCATGGAAATCTCTCAATTGATAGAATTTTAAGCAAGTTTGATGGACCTAGTTTTTATTTTCTTTCTCAAAAATAAAATGCCCTGTTATGTTGTAAAAAAGCTTTGAAAATCCCTTTTTGAAATTGTCATTGTCATTTGCAAGAGATCAAGTGTCCACATTCCAAACTTACATTAGTTTAATTTAAAAAAAGATAACATTTCAGCTACAGAAGTAGCCATAAACATTGAAAACCTTGTAAACAATATACAGTCCAGAAAAAGTGAAATGTTTATAACTACTGATATCAAGAAAACAACTGAAAATAGTAATAGATTCAGGAGAAGTTAATGAAGCTAAGTTTTCTGAAGCAGTTGAGACTTGCTATGAAACCAACTTAGAATATATTAAGAAGTGGAAGTGCAGTGTAGGAAACACTGAAAAGTGTTTGGGTGATGCTAAGGCAAGAAATACAGTGGAGCCTAAACGAGAAACTCATCACACACAGAGAAACAGAAGAAACTTGTGTGTTCAGTGGATCTGCATAAAATCTACCATTATGCAGCAGTTGGATATGTAAAATAAAGAGAACATTTCTGTATCTGATAGATGAATGGGTAAAGTTTTTTTTGTTTGGTTTTTGTTTGTTTGTGTTTCTGAAGTGAGTTAAGAGTGCTTAGATTTTCAAGGCTTTTTATTTTTAAATATTAATATTAAAGGGTTTGTTCTTCATCTTCCAGAAAGTTTAGCAACTGTCAAAAAAATATTTTATGTTATGAACAGTGTGTGTCAGAGGAGAAACCTAGATTAAGTATTGAGATAATGTGTTGTTAGGTATAAAACAAAATTGTGTCATGGAGTGAGAAGTTTTATGATAAGGTTTGAAAGACCAAAATTTGCTGTGTAAAATTACTTCATCAGAGAAATATGCATAGTAGAGTCATGATGAAATATAGTCCTACTCTATATCTATCTAAATTTTTGTATGAGTTCTGTCACTGAAGAATAATTATTAGCTCATTATGTTAACGTACTAAAATTTTATTGTCTTACTTTTTCATGAACATGGAATATTACTACTACATAACCCTGTCCTATTTTTGTCATCCCAAAATCCAGTTTTGTCATCCCATTATCTTTGTTTTATGTCAAGGAAATACGGTCAGCCTAGTCATAAAATAACTATTTTTCTCCATTCGCAAATTTTGTAGTTCTGCAATACATTCCTGGTAAACCTGAAGTCCTCTGGCTACTTCAAGAAACAAACATAGTTGTATTTCAGCATTTAATACTTGCATACTGCACACTTTCTACAAAGTTAAAGTTTTTCTTGTCTGTCTCCCAGCTCCAGACTATTGTAGAGGAGAAGCCTGCAATGGAAAAGAAAGAACATGACCCTTAGCTTCTTTTTCTCTGTGATTTTGCCTCTATCCTTCCTCTCTGAGCATACAAATAACAATTTTGTTTTTATTTCTGGAAGATCATTTTATGATGTTGGGGTTAGCTATAAGAGAATAATTTTTTGGTCCTATGTGAAACAGATCCTGAGATAAAGTCAAAAGTGAAAAGAAAACAAAAACTTTTAGGGGACGATGCCTGTGAAAGATAAGGAGATGGAGGAGGCAGAGAAGTTCAGACTTTAATGTAAACCTGTTAAAGGAAACAGGAAACAGAAAAAAAAAAAGATTGAGTAGGAAGAGACTCAGATTATGTTATGGTTCTGACATCTTGGCAAGCACAGTGGAGTGCTGTGGCAAAAGCCCTGGCTGGCCATTAATGAGTCCTTCCTTGGACAGAATGGGCAGGCTAACACAAGACTGCATCAGGTTCTGTGAGGAAACCTGAAGATGGTGCTACTCAAGGCTGTCCTCTCTGTGCTTCTCAAAGCAAGTTCTCTCTGAAAATGAGATTGGAGCAGAGTTCTATTGTGGCTCTACAGAAGGGAGCAGGTTGGTCTTACGTAACTAGTACTATCATGAGTTGGCATCAGTACTCTCTTGTCTGGACAGGCAACTGTAACTATTCTTTTTCTGTGGGTGTTTTTGTGAGTTTATCATTGTTTCTTATGATTGTACTGCTCATCAACAAATCTGTCTTCTTGAGACTTCAGCCCACGCTGAGACAGCAGAAGTCCCATTTAACATCCTTTTACATCTGTGTTTCTTACACCCAGCAATTTCACTTCTAGAGGAAACATGCCCAAGAGTGTTCATTGAAGCATTGCTTGTAATATTATAAATAAATAAATAAATAAATAAATAAATAATGGGAATAATAAAAATATTTATATATATGAGAATAAAAAAACAAATCTATATGATGGAATAGTATTTAATATATAGCAGTGGTTCTTAATCTCTCAAGTCAGCATTACCTGGAGGACTCATAAAAACACAGGTAGGTGACTGGTCTCCACCTCGTGGAGCATTTGATTCAGTGGGTCTGGGATGGGACCTAAAAATACGTATTTCTAACAAATTCCCAGTAATGCTGACACTGCTGGTTCAGGATCCACAACTTGAGAATGACCTTCAATTACTTGGCCTTTTTGCTAAGATCAAGTGTAGAATGACCTTCGTATGGCAATTGGATAGAAAAAACTAGATTCCTACGTAGCATTATGAAAAAATTTAAAAACAATGAAACAAGTTTTAGAATGATGCATATGGTCTAACACCAATTATATAAATCTTAAAAACAAAATTATGGGGATGCTGGGATGGCTCAGCAGGTTGAGCACTTGCCTTGCAGTTGCAAGGTCTGAGGATCAAGTCCCTGGCCCCGGCCCATGTGGACCCATATGATGAACTGTGGTATGCTTCCCATATGGGAGGCCCCCTGTTCTACTCCTGTGCCCTGCACGGCCCCATGTCCACCTGTGAAATGAAACTATGTCAAAATTAATGATGTAGAGCTGTGGAAATTGCTTTGGGCCCTCTCTTCTCTCTGTCTCTCTCTTCTCAGTCAAACAAAAAAAATAAAATTTAAAAAAAATTATTCTAAGGAAAACCAGGATGACTCAGTGGGTTAAGTGCTCACTGTGCAGCTCTGCGGTCTGAGGATCAAGTCCTGGGGTCCAAGGATTGAGTCCTGGAGTTCAAGGATCAAGTCACTTTTCCGGCCCACGTGGACCCATGTCCTGAACTGGGGTGTGGCCCCAGTTCAATTCTCACTAGGGTGAGCTTCTCATGTGGGAGACCCCTGCCCGGTTCCCACCCTGTGCGGCCCCTGCCCATCCCTGTTGAACAAAACTATGTCAAAAAATGATGATGTGTAACTGTGGAGACTATTATGGTCTCTCTCCTTCTCTCTGTCTGTCTCTATCTCTCTGTCAAAAACAATGAAATAAATCTTTAAAAAATTCTTCTATGGGCACATAAATATGCAGTAAAATATAAAACACAGCTAAAGACACCAACTTTGTGATAGTGATTATCTGAAGGAGAAAGGGCATTGGATTGGAGACAAGTTGAAAATATCTAAAGATTAGTTATGCAAAAGTTAACATAATAATGGCAGTGGCTCATGCTGTAACACTAAACTGCCTATTGTTACTCATAGTGCTTCTAAAATATGAATAAGAACTCATTAATTTTCTCAATTGTACCTATATCTATTGCATTATGCCAACTTTGTTTGAGAATACAAATTAGTAAACTGTTCTAGGCTGGCAAAATCACTGGTTCACTACAATGTGCTTAGACATTTCAATTAAATAATTTGCCTACTCACTTCCTGGAGACCTGGTCAATTAGAGAGTTTTCAGTGTTCTGCAACTACCGTTCCCACAGAAAAAAAAAAAATCTCATTAGACATGGCATCTTAATTAAAATCTATTAAATACCAATTCCTTCTAACTGAATCAATAGTGTTCAGAAAAATATATATATTTATTAATGAGTGAGTTCTTACTTAGATTGAAATAAAGCCACATTCAACTACTAATGATAACATCACTATAAACTTCATCAAAGTTCATTCACCTCCAGATTATATTCTAAATCAATGTTATCTATTTGTTTTATTTTGTTTTAAACATCTGTGATGGAAACATTCACCAATCTAATTTTTTTAGTATTTTTCACTATTAATTATCACCCCACTTCTTTTCCTATCCAGAAACTAGTGAGATGTATCTATTGCTTTTTCATTTTATTCCAAAATCCTAACGCAGCAGAAAGCAAGGCAAATTCACAATGGAGTATTTAACTCAAACTGGGGATGGATGTGGGAGAGGAAGACAAATTATAACTAAAATTATCGAAATACCTTAGTTGCTTTCTATGAATTCCTATGAATTCATTTTTTCATTGCAAGTGGCAGAGATGTTACCAAACAGAAACTGGTATAAATCCCATGCAAATGATTTTTATTGAACAAGTACTGTGCACATTTTGGGGACTGTTCTCTACCTAAATAACGCAGGAGCATGTGATGCCTGCCAAATTCCACACACTGTTGAAATGCCAGTTAATGTTTTATCTTTAAAGAGAAAGCTCCGCACCCTTTTGGCAGCTGATGGGTTCAGATAGAAAACATGTCAGCAGTGTGGACCAATGTGTTATCACATGAATACCCCTACCCCATCATACGCCATAACATTGGCAAGCAGAGCCCAGAGCTCTTTAAGAACAAGAAGCTCATAAATAATGACTGAATCACACAAAAGATAATGAAACAGGACAACTGAATGTCAGTGGACTCCCAGCAGAAAATACTCTTCACTGGAGATCATTTCTGCCGTTGTTCTTTTTTTTTTTTCCTTCCTCTTTCAGTTTTAGTTCCAACTAACAGTTTATTCCTGTAAATACTTTTTTCAAATGGAAGTGTTCAAAAAAATTGTCAAGCTCTGTAAAACGCTTTCAGACATTTTTATATTTAGTAAAGTTCCTTCCATGTGTATAAACATATAGATATATTCTTAATTTTTTTAGCTTTAAACTAACCATTTTAATGACATATACCTGTTTGACAAACCAACCACAGATAACACTCATGAAATGCAAAAAAAGAAAATTTCATAATGTGCAGACTCTCACTGAATTGTGCATCCTACAATGTGAGTGGAATTCATTCACTCTTTTCATTTAGGATAAATACACATCAGTGTTATAGCTTCCTTCCCATTCTTAAAAAATGTGATTCACAATGAATTTCAATGTTTCTTCACCAACCTCCTCTGAATTCTTTTTCAGAAATGCTTAATGTTTCTGGCTTGACAGCTTTGTGCTCAAGGTCGACAGGATATTTTTAGTATCCCAAGTATTTTAAAGGCTCAAAAAAATCTAGCTCTGGGTTTGCTTGTTTATGAAATACATTTAGCAGGCAATTACAGTTGATTTAATATACATTTCTTACTGTCTAAGGAAAAAAAATGCCTTTGGCTTTTTCGGCCAAATGAAGAGATATACATTTTCTTGCACTGTCACTCAGAATGGGGCATGCTCGCTGATCACTGAAGACTGTGCATCTTGCGACTGTAAAAGAATGGAGAGCTACAAAAAAAGGTAAACATAGCTGAGAGCCCCTGCTTCTTGAACAATACAAGGAGCCTGGGTTCTCCATTCTGACCCATATTAATTTAGTGTCAACAAGATTATTTTGCAAAGTATTTCGAAGCAGCACCTCACTCTTCCGCAGGGCTTTGAAAAGTTGTGTGAAAATCTCCTTTGTCACTTTGGTCAGTCACCCAGTATTGATTTAGCACCTATGCTGTGCCAAGTCCTATAGTCAGTTCTGAGCTATAAAAGTAAATAAAATCAAATGTGCCCCCGCTCTCTTGGTGATTAGTATCCAGCAAGTAGAACATACATGAAGAAATAATTAAAGATCAACAATATTCCTGACAGGACACAACATCTCTTATGCATTATTCCAGACTGAAATACAGAAAATAAATCTAACTATTGTGAAATATCAGGGAAAACCAAAATGATATTAGTTGTATTTAAAAGGGAAAACTTAAGATAGTCTTCAAAAATACTGATTTATTGATAGCCAAAAAAAGCAAAAAATCAGGGAAGCTAGGATGGCTCAGAGGGTTGTGCTCACTTTGCAGCCCTGGGGTCCTAGGAGCAAATCTCAGCCCCGGCCAGTGCGGACTCATATGCTAAACTGGGTTGTGCTTCCCATGTTGGAGGCCCTAAGTTTGTTTCTTGTCCCCCTCCCTCCAGTTTGACCCCCAGCTCCAGAGGGTATGCCTCCCATGCAAGAGGACCCAAGCCCAGTTCCCACCCTGCGTGGTCCCCGCCCACCTGTGTGGAATGAAACCATTTTGAAAACTGATGACATACAACTATGGAGAATGCTTTGGGCCCTCCCCCTTCTCTCTGTCTCTGTTTGTCTCTGTCTCTCTCTGTTTCTGTCAAAAACAATAAAATAATTATTTTTAAAAATCCGAGAAAATTTTATGAATTAAAGAAGACTAAAAAGATAAGTACGTCAATCTAGACTACATCTTGTCCTAGCAGATGAATTAACAAAAATGGTGTATAGATGACATAATATAAATACCTCAATCTTCCACTATGTATCAAGAAAACCCAGCTCTACACTATTATGTCTTCCTTTCCTGTGAGTCTCCTTTACAATCCACACAAAACATTTCACTTCTAGTCATCAAATGTGTGGAGGATTTTTCTCTACACCAACACACACACACACACACACACACACACACACACTCACACACACACACACACCTGACACCAGATTATCATCTGTGCTTCTGACTGACTGGTTATAGATTGAGAGTTCCTGCAACCTGTTATTTGGCTTTGATTAATTTGCTAGATCAGCTCACAGAACTCAGGGAAATGCCTACTTAAGTTTGCCATTTTATTAAAGGATATGATAAATAATATAGATGAACAGCCAAATGAAAGCAATATGTAGGACAAGAAATGTAGGAAGGGGCACAGAGCTTCCATGCCCTGTCCAGGTGTGCCACTCTCTTAGCACCTCCGCTTGTTCACCAACTTAGAAGTTCTTTGAACCCTCTACTTCTATGATTTTTTGGAGGCTTTATCATGTAGGCATGATTGACTATAAACTCCATTTTCACCCTTTCCTTTTTCTTGAGAGAATGAAGGGTAAACTGAACATTTCAAGCTTCTAATCATACTTTGGTCATTTTAGTGATTAACCTGCATCTAGGAGCCCATCTAGAATCATCTCATTAAAACAAAAAAAACATTCATATTATGCAGTAATTTGCTAGGGTTTCAGGAGCTCTATAAACAAGAACAGAGGTCAAAGACCAATAATAGAATAAGAGATGCTCCTAGTGTTTTTACCACTTTGGAAATGATAAAGATTTTAGAAATTCTGTGGCAAAAATTGAGGTATGAGACCAATATATAGTTTTTATTATTTCACAGATGGTAATTAGATTAAAGTATCAATAAGTAGTCTACTGAAACCATTAACTCCACTCTGGTTATGAAAAAGAATATCTCTATTTTTAGGAAATACATTCTGAAATTGCTAGGAATAAAAAAGCTATGATGTATGCAACTTACACTCAAGTAATTCAGAAAATTATGTGCATTTCTGTTTCTATGTGAGAGAGAGAGAGAGAGAGAGATGGAAAATAGAGAAAATAGATCCAAATGATAAAGCTAATAAGACAAAATACTAACAATAAGTCCATCTGAATAACTTCTCTGTAAGTTTGAAATAATAAATTTATAATAAAAATGTTTTTAAAAGATGTTTTCTGCTATTTACTATTTTGTCAACTGCTCTGTAAGTTTGAATTTATAAACTTATAATATAAATGTTTTTTAAAAGATGTTTTCTGTAAACAAGTTTCACAGGAAGCTGTGGAACATGTGCCGAGTAATATAGCCTAAGGGGGTTTGTATATAATATATAAGGAGGTTTGCCTCAGAAAGTAGTAGTTAAGATGATTCATGAAAGAGAAAGAGGGATATGGGATGAAGTAAAAAGTATGAGGCATTAGGAAATCATTCTAGACACAAATTTTTATGAAAGTCTTAAGATAGTTAAGTGTTCAAAACTAATGAAGTCTAGTATAGCCAGAGTACAAAGGTAGCAGAAAAAGAAGCTGAGACAAAAATGAAAGGAGTGGCAGGGACTTGATTATATAGGACCTCATTAAGCAAGTGATTAGAACTGGTAAGTCTGGGACGGGAATGATACTGTGATGTAATTCAAGGCTAGGGAAAGAAGGAAAACAAGTATTTTAGCACAATAAAGAATAAAAATGATAAAGATCTTCAAAGGTAAATATTTGTTTTTTAGTGAATCCAACCTTAGACACCAAAATGGTGAGGGCCCATGGACACTCTTCTCATTCCTCAACATTCAAAACACTCAACTTTATTCCCACCTCATTCGTCAGTGCAACCTAAAGTAGGAAGAATGCCCATGCTACAGTTTGTTGGAAGCGTCATTGGAGGAGTGGTTGATTGGAGCCAACTAATGAAAAGAGAAAGGCAGAAGGAAGCCACAAATGATGTTCTCAGCAAACTTTCATAGGATTTTCTCAAAGAATACACGTTTAGGGTCACAAGCCTGGATATTTGTCTTAGGAAAAAGTCAAAGAGAATAACAAAGCTCTCTCTTAAATATCTACAACTCTCTTCAAGTTTGACTGCTTTGCTTGAAATTCAAGTGAAGTGATGACTGAAACTTTTTCTAGTGTTCCTGTGTGTTTCACCATCTAGAGGTTAAGACCTCTTTATGTATCACTTTTTTTCTTCCATGATAACAGGTTTAGTTTGTGATTACAAATATTTTACAAAGATATTTTAACCATAGTGTAGAGCAGGGGTGTCAAAGCGGTGGCCCGCAGACCACAAAGTAATTTTTTGTGGCCCACGATGCTCTGAAATAAAATGAAAATAGAAAAAATTGTTATGAAGAAAATAGTGCTGAGGGGAGCTCTAGGCAATACCATACACACAGTTCCCTCATTAATGCTTTAACTACTGAAGACGAGTATACACATGGCCCAGTGCCTTTCCTGGGGGCCTGTGGGCATATATAAACGCACTGACTCAGTTCCAGCAAAGTTTGTAAATGTGATGTGGCCAGCGTGAATCTTGCCTGTTGCATCAAATGGCCCATGTTTTAATTGAGTTTGACACCCCTGGTGCAGAGAATGCACTGTGGTGGTGGGTAGAAAGGGGAAGGGGAAGGATGACTTCTGGGAATTAAGTTAGAGGGCTGCTGAAATATCCAGATAACATTTATCCATGGATATCTAAGTTGCATCCATAATAACATTCCATTGTAATTATTTTGTTAGTCTTTTCCATTTAAATTATTTGGAAAATAATTTAGTTGTACATATTGAATTTACTTAAAATGGGATAAACTCATTAATTATCATTGTAACCTCTTGGAATTTAATACCCTGCAACAACTCTACCTAGATACATGTTATATAAGTAATCTAGATAGATCCCAAGAGCATTCTGCTATGATTTCACCCCTTATGAATAGCCTAAAACTATCCCAGCAATCCTATCAACCATAGAGCCCCCTAGAATGTACCAAGTACATATGAGTATGTTGCTTTTTGGTAAGACTACAAAAGCAACCACAATATGAAGACATTGGCATGAAATTGCTAGAAACTGAAATAACCCAGACATATTTTTTTTTACATTTTATATATTTATTTTAACATTCAATATTATTTTATATTAATTTCAGGTGTACAACATAGTGGTTAGACATTTAGATTATTTGTGGGGGAAATTGGGATTAGGATTCTAGGTTCAGTCTAGCTGGCTTCTTTTTTTCTTTTCTTTTTTTATTGTTAAATTTATTGGGGTGACATGGGTCAATAACAATTACAGTGTTTCCAGGTGTACAATTCAACATTGCATGGCCTATTTTTTGCATTATGTGCTCACCACCCAAAATCAGCTCTCTATTTATCATCATATATTTGATGTCCCCTCCCTACTCTACCCCCACCCCTCCAAGCTGTTCCATCCACCTCCCTCCTTACCCTCAGGTAACAACTAAACTATTGGTTGTGTCCATGAGTTTTTGTTTCTTCTACTTTCAGTTTTATATTCCACCTATGAATGAGGTCATATGTTTCTTGATTCTTTCAGTCTGACTTATTTTGCTTAATAAGATATTTTCAAGGTCCATCCATGTTGTCACAAATTGCTGTATTTCATCTTTTCTTATTGCTGAGTAGTATTCCATTGTGTACATATACCACAACTTCTTTATGCCGTCATCTATCAAAGGACACTTAGGTTGATTCCATGACTTGGCCACCATAAAGAGTGCTGCGATGAACATTGGGATACATGTATCTTTGCGCATTATGGTTTTCAGGTTTTG
>PVKE010045656.1:0-12542 GCA_004027555.1 Craseonycteris thonglongyai | reverse complement strand
CAGAACAGTCTCCATAGTTGCACATCATTGGTTTTTCCACATAGTTTCATTCCACAGGTGGGCTGCACAGGACAGGAACTGGGCCAGCATCTCACCCTGGTGAGAACCGAACTGGGGGCACTCCCTAGTTCAGCATATGGGTTCGCACAGGCCGGGGCTGGGATTCGATCCTCGATCCTGGGGCTTCAAAGTGAGCACTTAACCCACTGAGCCATTCCAGCTTTCCCAAGATATCTGTTTTGAATTTATACAAAAGTGATCCTAAAAGCTAAAATGGGGTATTCACGTGAAAACAGTGAGACTGATAGTCAACAAATTCATATGGCTGACTATTCAACAGAAGATTCAAATTCAAGTGAAGGTAGCCCTATCCAACATAACGTTCATAAACATGCAAGACCTATATCTATATTAAGCAGTGATGGTTGTGATTCAGGAGATGAATGGAATTGGGAAGAAAATATTCCAAATATAAAACCACTTACCCAAATTGCTGGTATAAACCCTTTAGTTTTGCAAAGACTAGGAGCACATCCTATGCCTCTTTGTATTTTGAAACAAGTGCTAAGTGATGATTTTTTATGAAATGATAACCGTAGAAACAAATAGATATACAAATCAAAAGATAAAGGACAAGAACTCAAAAAAGGATGAGGAGTGGTTTCCAGTAACAAATGATGAAATGAAAGCATACCTTTCATTATATATCATAATGTTGCAAATACAAAAATTTAAAATAGATATATACTGTTCAAAAAGAGCAATATTTGAGAAACTGTTATTTTCAAAAACTATGTCTCACAAACGTTTCTTGGTTATATCACAGTTTCTTCACTTTGTTGGTAATGGAACTGTTTGTAGAGAAGACAGGCTATGAAAAATGCGAAGTATAGTTAACTATTTGAATAAGTTTGAATGATTATAGACTCCGGTTGAAGATGTCTCCCTAGACAAGTCACTGATGAAATTCAAAAGATGACTGGGGTATGTGCAATATACAGCTACCAAATGTGCCAGCTTTGGAATCAGAGTTTACAGGTTATATGAATCCAATACTGTATATTGCTCCTGCAAATGTTAAGTTGAAAATTAAAGTGTTTTTTGTTCACCTAGACTTTCACTTAATTCGTATATCAAGGGGTTGAAATTACAGTTCCCTTCTTCCAATTTGTGCCTCCGTCCTCTTTTCTGCTTTATTTTTCACTGTAGTACTCATGTTGCTGTATGTTATTTATTTTTAGTTAATGTATCTTTCTCAAATAGAATATATGTTCCATAAAGGTAATTTTTTTATCTGTTTTGCTCACTAATGAAACCCCTGGGCCTAGAACAATACCCAAGTATAGTTGGTGCCCAGTAAATTGAATAGATGAATGAATGAATGATAGAAGCCCTTTCTATAGTGAAGAAATAATTAGTATTTTAGTTATACCTGTACAAATATGTATTTTTGTTTTGTTCTCTTGTGTCCTTGCTTATGATATTTCTGTAAGTATTTTGTATCATTTCTGAGGCTTCTCTTATTAAAAGAATTTACAAATTAAGACTTCATTTTTACATTAGAAGTTTTATCCAAATTGTGTTTGAATTTAAAAAGGATAATATAGATTCCAATAATTTAGTCTTGGACTGTATTATCTAGAAATAATACCATTAGACTGTGTCTTAACTTTATGGAAGAAATGCTTAAAACTTATCGCTTCCTTCTGACCATTCCTCACACCTGTCCCTAGGAATCCTCACCCCATCTTAGCCCAAATACATAAACATCCCTGTGCCCACAGCTGTCTTATCTTTTCCCCTTTTCTCAAGAGGTAGTGGCCTTTCACTCTTTCTCTCCCTTATCTCAGTCTTTATCTCAGAGGGTGCCCCCCCCCCAAAATGTATATACCGGGTACACTTTAAGAAAGGAAAAAAATTATTAAAATTGTAATACTCAATATATACCAATAACAAAAGATGAACCCATGTCACGTTTGACTTTGGCAATTACAAGAGGTACTCAAAGTGGTTACCATCAATGTTCAGACACTTCTGATTATGGCAAACTACTGCTTGAGCGACAATCAAAGTTTCCACTTGTATTGCTGCACATCCTGTTTCAGTTTACCAAGTGTCTCAAACTTATCACAAATGTGAGCAATTGTTACGTGTATTGGAGGTTCTGTTGTATACTCCACACCTCCACTGTCTTTGTTCTTCTACAGCATTCTCGAATTCCAAATGCCACTCAAAATGGTCTGCTCTCCTAGGATGACAGCCATGCTTTTGCCATTTTCTTTGACTGTCCTGCCTGTCCCATTGTGTTGCTAGCAATTTGATTAACGCCATCTTTTGAGCAAGTGTCTTACTACACATTGCTACCTCAATTCCACTTCAAAAAGTAATGCTTGGATAACATTTCTTAAAATGTGCCTACATTTTTTTGACACCCCAGCAGAAGATGTTTTATATTGTTATGATTTACTCCTTTTTCAGGGACAGTTCCTGTTCCTTCATTGATCTCTGTGTACCTGTGATAACATTTGCCCATTTTCTTTTTTCTTTCTTTCTTTTTTTTTAACTTTTAAACATGCCTAAATTTTTTCTACCTGAAAAACGAATCAAAACATCTTTCTTTGAATCTGTTTTTCTGTTAGCCATTTTTCTTTCTTCTTTTCTTCACATCCAGGATATTGAATGCTGTGCTTCTCTTTATTAGTTCCCAAGTTTGTCTGTTCCAATCTGGGACCTACTGAATCCCAACCCAACAATGGCCCTCACTGAAATTGTTAGTGGCAGCTTTCTTCAGGAGATGATTATGATCAATCATCTTATTTCATCTCTCTTTTAACAATTCATCCATTGGCTATTCCGTATTGAAAGCCTCTGCTCTTTGTCAGGAACTGTTGTTCCTTTATTTCTCCTACCCTTCTTGATACTCTCGTGGAATTTGCCCTTTGTCTCTTCTTTTCCTTCGCTCCATTTGCTCTACATCATGGTATTATGAAAAGAAAATAGGCCTTACAGTCAGTTTCAAATCCATTAATTTTTTAATGTTATCTTGGGAAAATTACCTACTTTTCCATATATATTGATGAGGTTATCATAAAGAGTTTAGTTAGTTTATCTGCTTTACTGTATTGTGTTTCTGAGTCCAGAAAAGACTTCAGTGTTTAAAAGGGCTCCATCATTTTTTACTTGGGAAATAAAATTTATAAAATGATTTAAATGAGCTCTAATTTATATGATGTGGCTGATATCTGATGGGGATGATATAGTTTTGGGGTTCCCTGAGTACAGTGACTCTTAGTACTGGCATAATCTTTGTGGGAACCCTGAAAGCTATAGCTAAAGAGTTATTATAAGACATACCAGTACCATTTCTGTGGGGCATTCGGCTTTTAGCCGGATTTGGTACTGTATCCAGCAGATCTTTGTATCTAGCTGTCATCTGGTGAGGCAGAGAAGAACTCCGGACAACTGTTTGTACTGCTGCACAGGAATGTTCATTTATATAAGAGTTTTTTTTAATCAAGGAGGTATATCTGGTTCTGTCCTGTATCCTCTAAATCAGGGGTATCCAATCTTTTGGCTTCCCAGGCCCACACTGGAAGAATTATCTTGAGCCACATATAAAATACACTAACACTAACAATAGCTGATGAGCTAAAATAAAATCACACACACACAAAATCTCAGTGTTTTAAGAAAGTTTACGGATTTGTGTTAGGCTTCTTTCAAAGTTGTCCTGGGCTGTGTATAGCCCCGGGGCCATAGGTTGGACAACCTTGCTCTAAATAGACTGGTGCTAATTGTGGCCTTTGGTAGTTTTGTGAGTCTGAAAGTTTAGTTGAGTGCTGAGAATCTCCCCTGATGGTTGTTGGGTCAACAATTGAAGTTTGTAATTGTATGAAGTACTTTTGGCTTATTTGTTTCTTGGGCTGTTTCTCCTTAGGAAAACAAAAACAAAACCAGAGTAATGACTTTATTCATTCCTTAAAAAAAAGTAAAAATCAAATATCTCAACTCCAGAATCACAATCAACGTTTTTACAGAAAGGTGCTTTTAAATGCTTGATGTTAAATACGAGTATTATGAATAGTTCTTTTCAATTATCTTCCTCTAATGTATAGATAGAGAAATGCCTAGCATATGGTACATTGCATATGTGTATATATTACATGCAGGTGTTGGATTCTTAGTGAAAAAGCAATAAAAATAGACTGGCTATATTTAGCTGGATAGGAATTTACTGGAAGTATATTGGTATACTTTCCTGAAAAATGGTCAGGAACCAAGAGAAGCTGACAGAGAGGAGCCATTAGCGCTGGGTTTTACTGCTGCTGGAATTGCTGTTGCTGACTGGGACATCATGAGAATTTCTTACCCATCTCTGCCTCTGCATCACTTGCTAGACACTCAAAGCTTTTCTTGGTAGTATCTGACTGGCTGAGTTTGTCTTAAGCCTTTAGAAGTCAAGGAAAGTCACTTTTGTCACACACCACTAACAAATGATAGATTATGAACTACAGGGAATTAAAACTTAGAGTCCTTTAAACAAAAGAAAAACGAATAGGAATAATAGGGCATCTTTTTCTCTTTTTTTGGTTATAGAAAACCTGCTAATAGAAAGAACATTCTTTATAATTACAATGTGTATCTATTCTGATTAATAATTCGTGGACTAATTTTACTTTCTGTGTTTACCAAAAATGCACTTGGATATTACCTAGTGTATAATTTATTAGAAGGCCATTTCACTGTGGCTTGTTTTGTGCTTTAGGACATGTAGGTACTTCTAAGAAAGAAAGTTTGGATTTTGGTTTTAAGATAGCATAATACTTAGTTTCTTAGCTATTAAATACTTAGCTTTTAGTATGCTTTCCTTCCTGCTTCAGGTTGTAATTTGGGGTAGTGAAGGAGAAGGGAAGATTTCTGAAAGATGTGTGAAAGCCAATCTACATTTGTTTCACTTCAGCTCTGAGCGATAGAGACAAATAGATTTATACCAAAATAAAGAAGGTATGAATGGAAAGTATCTCAGTTTGCCTCGAGCCTTTGAGGAAAGCTTCCCGGGTTGTTGGTGACATTTGAGCTAGCTAATGAAAAATGAGATGGTATTCATCAGATGTGGAAGAAGGGTCCAGGTAGAGGAAACAGTTTTTTGCATAGATTAGTAAAAAATGTTTATGAATGAAAATCAAGTAATTCCAGGTGACCCACATATATGTGTCTGTATGTAAATATAGTAGGTCCTTCAATAATGTCATTTCATTCAATGCCATTTTGTTACAACATTGATGAGATGCTGTAGGAACTTAACTCTTGTTTATATCTGTTAGCCTATTGTAAAATTGGTTTTGTTATATGTCATTTTGTGTAGTTGTAGAACCTATTGACAGTGTTCACTGTAAAAGGAATATTTGTAATTTGGGGAGAGTGGTGAGGTGTTGAGAAGATAAGAAATGAAGCTGGAAATAAACTGAGGAAGGTTCTAAATGGATTTTAAAAAGATCCTTTAAACTAGCAGTCTAAACAGATAAATTCACCACAAATCTTAACACACATAGAACATTATATTAAACATAAAAGGATCCAGAGCACAGGGAAAATAACAGTTTCCATATATAGTCTACTAATTTTCCCAGTCATTATTTTTTTTTGTAGAATTATATAAATTATAATATTGTCATCTGGATGTCTTCAAAATATTGCAGACATGTCTTTTAAACAATTAAGGGGAAATGTAGTATTTTGTGATGAAAAGTTTAAATTAGTCCAAGAATCACTCCATGGCACGCTTATTTGCTACTGTGATTTTTAAAATTCTTTTGTGAAATAGTTAGCCTGCAGGAACAAAAGGAAACCTCTTTCTAAAAATGTTTTCTTGGTGAAAAAGGAGAAGGGGAAAAATAAAATTGGTTGTCTCTTGGGTTTTTGAAATTTAGCTCTGAAATATTCATTTTCTTTCAAGCTATTGACTCTTGCTTGTCTTCTTTCTTTTTCTTTTTCTTTTTTTTCCTGCTGATTTTCTTGATGTAACATGTAGACAAAGCCACATACATCTAGGATATAAAAAGGAAAGCCTACTAACATGCATGTGTAGTGGTTAAAATATTATAATTTGCATTGATATAATAATTGCCCTCTTAGATTTCAAACACTTTCACCTAGTGATGCCACCAATTTTGTAGGTTTTAACCAAGTTTGGCATAGTGACTGAAAACTAATGTTTCCCTAAATTGACAAAATCATATGACCTTTGAAGAATTATGGAATTAGTGAAAGTGAAAAGGTCATTTTTTGGATATGATTGGTTTGTTCTTCATTAAAAAGGTTGATATATAAAAGACTCAGTTTATCTGACTGTGGATGTAGAAAAGTAGAACTTAAGCAAAGTTTAACATATTTAGGTTGAAGATGAATGATTTATGTATTTTAGGAAGTAAAAATGTTCCAAAGTATGTTATGTTAGGATGCAAAATAATATTGATAATATTTATGTAGTAGACAAGGAGTGGTCTGTTATTTGAATTTTGACTTCATGCCTGAATTAATTTTTTACTGCTATTGTAACAAGTTACTATAAATTTAGAAGATAACACAAATTTATGATCTTCACTTCTGGAAATCAGATGTTCAAAATGGGTCTCACTAGGCTAAAATCACAGTATCTGCAGTGCTGCATTCCTTCCAGGGGCTCTGGAAAACACTCTGTTTTCACGCCTCTTCCAGCTTCTAGAGGCCGCTCACATTCATTGGCTTGTGGTCCCTTCCAGTATCTTAAAACCCATCAATGACTAGCCCAGTCTTTCTTATGCTACGTTTATTATCTGACACTAACTCTTCTGCCTCCTGGCTGTGATTACATTGGACCTACTGAGTGAATGTAGAGTAATCTCCCATTTCAAGGACCTTAATTTAATCACCCCTCCAAATTTCCTTTTGCCACCTAAGGTCATCTATTCATTGGTTGGGTTCTGGGCATTAGGACTTGGGCATTTTTGGGCCACAGGAGGTTTGGGAGGGACATCATTTTGTTCTCACAGTGCCCTTTATGGTATTTTGTTTGATATTGGTTATGCTTACTACAGGCCACTTTAGGGCAAGAACTGTGCTTACATAAGCTGTCCTTGTTCCCTCTCTTACTCTTTTTTACTTAGGCTCTGTGGCTATGGGGGATGCAAATTAGACTTAGAAGATGGAGGCTCAGATTCGGGTTCCAACACTCAATAGATTGAGCCTCAGTTTTTTCTCTTTGTCACATAAACATAATACCTACGTTGTCATGTTGATCAAATGAGATAATATCTGTGAAGGTACTTGGTAAACAGTGAAGCTGTATACAAGTAAAAGGATTGTGTTTATCAGGTCCATATTACAGCTATGGGGATGTGAGTAATTATGGAAAAGACTAAAGATAATTGTGGATATTCTTAAATGGATGATATCTTGGTTTTCATGGAGACATTTGGGAAAATCCTGTCCTTGCAACATGCTTTCCTTTTCTAGGAAGCAGATGTTACTAACAGACTGACCATTGCCAAGTTTTCTCAATAAGTCTTTCCAAAAAGATAGACTGATGATGTACACCAAGGGAACAGAACATGCAACATTTGGCTCTTGCCAGAGTCTCTTTGTTTAGAAATATGGCCTTGCCTGCGTGATTGTTAAATATGCCCCTTAAAAAAGGAGGAGCTCCTATGTTTATATTCCAAGTTCAGTGAATGATTGTTACCTCTCCCTGATAATATCTGTCCTAGAGAAGGTAAGAAATCAGATTACTCCTCTGCCAGCCCAAATGGCTTGCTGGAACACTTACTACTTGTTCCCAGAAGGTCCTGGCTGTATGGGCAGACCCTGGCTATGCCAGTTCTCTCATCAAGAACAATGCTATGCACATAATGCAACACATGGACAATGTAATGTAGAATTGTACACCTGGAACGTATGTAATTTTTGCCAATCAATGTCACCCCAATACATTTAACAATAAAAAAAGAAAAGAAAAATGCTACGGAGTATTTCCTGGATATTAAATGCTTTGTATGTAATAGAAAATGTTTAGCTGCTCTCTAGCCTCAGTGCCATATAATTTCCAACTCATTGCAATTAAAACAATCAGGTTGACCCCAAAACAACCTCTGAAGTTTTGTTTTTTTTTTAAAGACTTTTTTATTTTTATTGTTTTTGACAGAGAGAGAGAGAGAGATACAGAGACAGAGACAGAGAGAAGGGGGAGGGCCCAGAACAGTCTCCATGTTTGCACGTCATTGGTTTTTCCATGTAGGCGCGAGGCTGCACAGGGCAGGAACTGTGTCGGGGTCTCGCCCTGGTGAGAACTGAACTGGGGGCACTCCCCAGTTCAGCTTGTGGGTCCCCATGGGCCAGGCCGGGATGTGATCCTCGGTCCCTGGGGCTGCAAAGTGAGTGCTTAACCCACTGAGCCATCCCGGCTTCCCCACAACCTCTGAAGTTTAACTTTGTCCTTCGTGAATTTTCTGTGTGTTATAGTTATATCCAGATATCTCTATCATTGCAAAGTCCTGCAACTTAGAAAGCTGAAAATACAGAGAAAAAGTCTCCTATCCTTTCTTAATACAAAATTAATTTATATTGTACTAGGGATTTCTTTTTTCTTTTTAATGAAAAGTTTCTCCAAATATAAGCCCCTTGTTTAGAATGATACAATTAGAGTGCTGGTAGTCAGCCCAGAAATCAATTAATCCAATTTATTACTGGTTGACTAACACTCCTGCAGTTAGTTGATATTTTAACACTTAAAATATTTTACCAAAACTGAATTCATATGATCCTTTAAAGCTCATCTTCTTCCCTACCCATTTTCACCTCATACCCATTATTTTAAGGCTTAACATCAAATTAGCTTTTTTTTTTTAAGCTTCAGTAAAGAGTTTTTGTTTTAAAATGTTAGATGCTTTCACGGTCATTTTCTTTTCATCACTAGGAGGAAACAGACCAGCATTGATAAAAAGCAGTGGGTGTTTTCAAAGGGCCTATATTCTTTGTGCTGGCTCCAGCAGAACCATCCCATTTACTCATAGAAGGAAAGAAAGATTTGGATTTTCTGTTCTCTGTGGTGGTGATAACTTAATAAATAAATACCCTGGTGCCAGTGAAACAAGCTTCATCATGTTTCCTTCTGTTTCTGTTTTCCTGGCTCTTCTTGTTTGCTTTTGGAAAATAATTATGTATCTAATTCTATGTAAAAGATGTTTCTGGACAGCTCTTTGTAAATTAGTGACAGTTTCTCATGTTCATAAATTATTTTAGAACCTATTTTTATAGTCACAGATGGTTAGTTTCTTAGTAGTCTGTGATTCCAAACACTTTAGATATAGAGACCTTATTATCTCTTGTCATTTTAAGTTAATACAGTTATGCTTCTAGAAACATTTAGACGTTTTGAAGTTTGTAAAGTAAATCATTCTTTCATTAATACTGATACCTAACTACTACTTATTGTCTATCAAAGTTGCTTAATTAGGGAACTTTTCTTATTAAGTCAAAGAAGTTATTAACCTCTATTTTTTTTAGTAATATCTGGAATTTTGATTTTTTAATGAATTAATTTTTGTAATCTACTGTTAGTTTGACTCTAAGAAACAGAATAGAGAAATAGGAAAGATAAAGTTTATAAAAATTCCTGGAGGAGCTTGCTCACTTTAAATTGTGAATTATATAAATTAAGAAGACTCCTTTATGTGTGGGAGACAAAATGTAAACATAATGCTAATTAAGAGGAAATATGGAAGCTCCAAACTAATTTGTATATAAAGATTAATGGATACATATCCACGTTACTTCTCTTCCCACCTTTTAAAATGTTATATAAATAATGCATATTAACTGAAAAAATTAGAAAACATTGAGAGACAACCCCCCCCCCAAAAAACCCTCCCATATCCCAGCACCTAGGAAACCAAGAGCTGTAGTTTGTGTATGTATAACATGTTTGAGTATGTACCTTGTGGCCTGTATGCATGTATACACACAGAGACAAGCATTGTGAATCTGTGTGTGTATATAAATACATAAAATTAAAATTTATTCTATCTCTTATTGCGTAGGGGCATTTTGCTGTTTTTTTAAAACAATTATAATAGTGCTTTGGAAATGCTTATTAAGTCTTTGTTAATATTTTTAATTACTTATTTAGGATTAATGTCTCAAAATGAAATTTAAAAGTTAAAGGGATGTGTTTTTAACACCCTTTTGATTTGTATTTGCCATGTAGGAAAACAGATACAACCTGTCTCTGAATCAAACTTGATGTTATCTTTGTTAGTCTGACAGGTGAAATATTTTCTTATTTTAATTTGCATTTCTGATTTCTAATGAGATTAAGTCTTTTCTTTTAAATTTTTTTTTTAAATATATTTTTATTTATTTATTTTTGACAGAGAGAGAGATACAGAGACTGAGAGAGAACTGAACTGGGGGAGCTCCCAGTTCAGCACATGGGTCCGCATGGGCCGGGGCCGGGATTTGATCCCCGGTCCCCGGCGCTGCAAAGTGAGCGCCCAACCCACTGAGCCATCCGAGCTTCCCCAAGTCTTTTCTTATTAATTCTCTTTTTTAAAGATTTATTTTTATTGTTTTTGACAGACAGAGAGAGAGAGATACAGAGACAGAGACAGAGAGAAGGGGAGGGCCCAGAACAGTCTCCATAGTTGCACATCATTCGTTTTTCCACATAGTTTCATTCCACAGGTGGGTGCAGGGCTGCACAGGGCAGGAACTGGGCCGGGGTCTGACCTGGGTGAGAACCAAACTGGGGGCACTCCCCACTCATCTCAGTACATGGGTCTGCACAGGCTGGGGCCAGGATTCGATCGGTCCCCAGGGCTGCAAAGCGAGCACTTAACCCACTGAGCCATCCCGGCTTCCCCCTCATTGATTCTGGTTTATTTTGTTTTGTATTATTTATTCTTATTCTTTGTTTATTTGTTTTCTGTTAATATTTTTTTAATTAATTTTTTTTATTGTGTTTTGACAGAGAGAGGCAGAGAGAGACAGAGAAGGGAGAGGGCCCAGAGCAGTCTCCATAGTTGACATTAGTTTTTCCATATAGTTTCACTCCACAGGTGGGCACAGGGGTGCGCAGGTCAGGAACTGGGCCGGGAGCCTCCCTCATAGACCGCGGCAAGAATTGAACTGAGGGGTGCACCCCAGTTCAGCATATGGGTCTGCATGGGCTGGGGCCAGGACTCGATCCTTGGGCTCCAGGGCTGTGAAGCAAGTGCTTAACCCGTTGAGCCTTCCCAACTTCCCTGTTTTCTGTTAATTTTAGGCAACAGTTTTTATTATATATGTATATATACATTTCTGTTGTGTTGCAGCTAACTTTCCACCTGATAAGTTTGTCATTTGATTTTTTAAAGCTTTATTGAGATATAATTTACCATTAATCTAATTCCAGAGCATTTCCCTACTCTAAAAAGAAATCTTATGTTCATTGTCAGCTACTCCCCATTTCTCCCCCAACCCTAAGCAATCGCAGATCTACTTTCTATGTCTATATAATTATTATTATTTTTTTTATATTCATATAAATGGAATGACACAACATCCACTCTTTTGTGAATGGTGATTCATTCATGTCACAAGGATTATTTCTCTGTCCCTTTTTGTTGCTCAGTAGTGTTCCATTAACCCTTGTTTATCTATTCACCAGTATACACATTTGGGTGTTTCCACTTTTTGGTTATTATGAATGCTGCTACTGTGAACATTCATGTGTACAAGTCTTTGTATGGACATATGTTTTGGTTCCTCTTGGATAGATACCCAGTAGTGGAATTGCTAGGTGATATGTTTAACTTTTTAAGAAACTACCAAATTATTTTAAAAGTGGCTGCCCCGTCTTACATTCCTACTAGTAGTATATGAAGGTTCCAGTTTCTCTACATTTTTAGGGACACATATTATTTTAGTCTTTTGTTTACTATAGCCATCCTCATGAGTGTGAAGTGATATTGCATTGTGGTTTTGTTTTGCATTCACTTGACGGCTAATGATGTTGACCTGCCTTACATATATTTTTTAGCCATCTGTATAGCTCCTTTGGAGAAATATATATTCAAGTTCTTTGCCTATTTTTTTTTAAAGATTTATTTTATTGTTTTTGAGAGAGAGAGAGAGAGATACAGATACAGAGACAGAGAGAGAACTGAACTGGGGGAACGCCCCAGTTCAGCGTATGGGTCCACACAGGCTGGAGCCGGGATTCGATCCCTGGCGCTGCAAAGTGAGCGCTTGACCCACTGAAACATCCCGGCTTCCCCAGCCTGATTTCTTGTGCTTTTGTTTTCCTAAATCATTGTCTAACCTAAGATCATGAAGGTTTAGTCTTGCTTTCTTATAAGTTCTAGCTTATAAGTTATAGTTCTAGCTCTTACATTTAAGTCTGTGATCTATTTTGAGGGTTTTGTTTTTGTTTTTGTTTTTTTTTGGTATGGTTTGAGATAGAGTTCCAAATTAATATTTTTGCATATGCATATCCAGTAGTCTCAAAACCATTTGTTAAAAAGACTATT
>PVKE010045655.1:0-12543 GCA_004027555.1 Craseonycteris thonglongyai | reverse complement strand
TGTGTGTGTGTGTGTGTGTGTGTGTGTGTGTGTGTGTGTGTGTGTGTGTGTGTGTGTGTGAAGTTAGCACCACAGGACATCCGAACGGGGTTTGAGGGGGCACGTGCTTGGCATCTACATTTTATTGGGACTGGAAGGAAGAGCAGAGGAGGAAAACGGGCAGCCCCTGGATATTCAGCACCAGAGCGAAGCTGACCTCAGTCCTGTGAGACTGCTTTGCTCACCCACACCAGTGAGAAGCCCGCGGGGGCACCCTGCCCTCCCCCTCCTCGGGTGCTAACTCTGTGCCATCTCCGGACTGGGCACTTGTTATGGTGCCTGGCTACCCAGTTCAGCCCTGTCGGGTTTGGGCGTTTCTGTTTCCTCTTTAGAAAGTGACAGGGTTTGGGAATATGCAAAGCAATATGCTAGGTACCGGTATGTCCTGAACAAGCCGGCCCTCTACGCTGGGCTAAGCGTGCAAATGCAGCCAATTCCGTGTGTGCACAGGACAGGCAGGGATGTTTTCGTTTAACTTCCGGCGGTGCGTTCGCACTAGAGGTCATCGTCCCCTGGCCAGTTAGTTAGTTCCCTGATTCTTCTTGCTCATGCCTCTCTGTCCCGGGGCTGTAACTGTCTGATGATGACACCTGCTGACACATGTGGCATGCCTGCAGCCTGGTCAGCACTGAAAGTTCACCCGCGTGTGCCCATTTCTTCCTCACAGGGAGGTGGTGCTGCCTGCATCTTTGTTTTACTGCTGGGGAAACCAACGCTTAGCGACTTCCCCCGCCCCAAGCGACATGGTTAGTATAAAAAACACTGCCTCCTAAATGTTTAAGTCACTAGCGGGCTGCACAGAGCCCAGGGAGCCTTTGCATTGGGCAGGAATCACCTGTATTGCATGCACAGTCCCTACTGGTTGGCATCGCACGTCCCCGTTCCTAAGACGATCCTCAGTTTGAGAATCGCAGGCCAGGAGCCATGCTCTGAAATGACTGCTGTGGGCTTCCCCGGCTCTTTTTCCAGCCCTGCCCCCTGTAGACCTCTGCACGGGGCACAGAGCTGGGGTGGTCCTGGTCCAGCCCACTCACCTCAGGCTATTCTCATCCCACACTTATAATAAAATCCTACATCCAGCTGGGTTCTCAGCCCTGGCCGGCTACACATTAAGGTCACCTGAAGTATTAAAAAACAAACAACAACAGTGCTTGGGGTGCATCACAGAAGAATTAGATCAGAGTATCTTGTACATAACTAAGAGCAGGAGCTGCTGTTTGACATCATCTGTTTGACCGCTGCCTACCATCAGGAATTTAAAAAATTTGCCTTGGTCTAGCTCTCCTGGCTTACTCGGCTCTAACCACATTGGTTATTGGTTATAGTGTGCCTTTCACATCCTGTCGGTTACATTGTCTACCATTCAATCCTATTGGTTACAATGTTGCACCTTTCACATTCTATCGGTTACATTGTCTACCATTCAATCCTATTGGTTACAATGTTGCACCTTTCACATCCTATCTGTTACACTGTCTGCCATGCAAATCCTGTTGGTTACAATGTTGCACCTTTCACATTCTATCGGTTACATTGTCTACCACTCAATCCTATTGGTTACAATGTTGCACCTTTCACATCCTATCTGTTACACTGTCTGCCATGCAATCCTGTTGGTTACAATGTTGCACCTTTCACATCATATTGGTTACATTGTTGCACCCTTCACATCTGAGCTAATTCCTGACCCAGAGCCTTTGTCCTGTCTGGAACTGTCTATGTTTGCAAAAGGCTCACACCCTCACTTCATGTCTACACAGGTGTCAGCACCTCAGACTCCCTGACCTTCCTGTCTTATCACCTTCATCCCTTTAGCTGCTTCCTCCCTTTTGTCTCTTCTCCTTTATTCTTCTGAGTATCAGTTATTCCCAGCACTGTATTTTGCGTTGTTTCCTTAACTTAGTTCGCCTCCCTCTAAGATTTAAGTGATATGAGGATAGAGACCATACCTGTCATGGTCACCATTGTGTTTCCAGTCCCTAGAACTTTGGCCCAAAGGAGATGGCATTTATGCCTGGATGAGAGTCAGGAGGGATAGTAGGTGGCTGTGTCATGGCGATTTCTGGTTCTTTACCCTGAATCTGCCCTCTCAACACCTGTGAGGCAGGAAGAACACACCACCCATCTCCATATATTTTGCTTCAGAACCGGATTTTATTGTTTCTTCCCAGAGGGAGGATGCAAAGAGGAAAAGAACAGAATGACGGATTAACCTGATTATTTTTCTGAAGGCACTCAGCTGTCTTCAGATCACCAGGTCTTTACGTTGAACTGGTTTTGCATTTTCAGTAGGGTTTGGAAGGCTTAAAAATCTTTATTTTGAAGAGAAGCTTTTGACTGAATAGCAGAATCCTTAGGACTGGCCTCCGAGCGTTACGCATCTGGGGTGGTTCTGACTTGGGTTCTGGAGTTGATGTGTTTAAATAATGGCTTACGCAACTTCGATGATTTTTTTTTTTAAGTCCTCGTTTGGAGCTGTGTCAGTTTAACAGTCAGATCTGACATAAGCGTGTTACATAATTAGACTTCTCAAGGCTGCCAACTAGGAAGGCATTGCAGTGAGGGTTGACAACTTCTATTTCATACATGTTGAGGATGGGTCTTCCTGCTTTCAATCTTTGACTCTTGTTCCCCCACTTCCTCAGTAGGAATTCAGAGCTGGGGTGCTAAGGGATTCTTCAACTAAGAAGAGAACGCTGTGTGAATAGTGTCTGTGTGTCATCGCAGCAGGACCTGGGTGAGGGCAGGGGCCTGGGTCTGTCAGGTTCAGGAAGCGTGGCCGGTCCCACCTGCTGGACTTGGAATGCCAGGAAGGTGCACGTTCTGTGTTTAAGGACTGCGGGTCTCTGCTAGGCACCTTGTCCTTCACTGCATTTAGTGTGGGCACCACATTGTGCTCATACATCCTTTCTCCTCTGCTAAGAGACCACCTCTGGCTGTTGAAGCAAAGCCGTTTCATTGCTGTCCCTTTGTGGTCACTGAGACCCTTCGGGTATGGAGCTGCCGACCCGGTGGGAGCTCTCGGGCCCAGCGGAGCTGGCTGCGTCCTTGGGGGCCATTCGCGGCGGCTCTCTCTGCACCCTATCTCTGCTTCCCTCCACTGGGCCCCGACTCAGGCAGGTGCTCCCTTTGCGGTTTCCAGACTGTGGGGGCAGCTGAGCATCGGCATGCTCTTCTCAGCTACCCCAGGGGAGAGACGCCTCATCTGCTCTGCTCCGGCCGGTTAAATCCCACAGGCTCTGGCCTGTGGCCAGGGGAGCAGCCCCCTACCTCTTGGACCAGGGCTGAGTCATGGGCCCCCCTTGGAGCAGGGAGATTGATGAGCCCCCCCCCCCCCCGCCCCCTAAAACAACCACAGGACTCTGGGGTGTGGCTGGAGGCCGGTCCCCTGAGGAAGTAGGAGTTGTGTCATCGGGAAAGGGAGGTGGGGCATGGCGGGGCCGGCTAAGGATGGCTGGCCGCTCCGGTGTAAGCCCTGGGAGGTGATCCCTGGCCTGCTGACCTGCCTGTGTGCTGGGATGAGAATGGCACAGTCAGGACGCCTAGACTTCTGACCCCAGCCTTGGCACTGTGCCTCCCATGTGTGCTGCGTATTTGCAGGTTTTGTGAACCTACACGTATCGTTTCCCTTCTCTGTGTAACTGTTGCCGTTCATTGTAAACCAGAGGCCTGGACGATGAGGCCCCTTTTAGCTCTAACTGGACGATGTCACTTAGGCCCACGGTCTCCATTTTCAGAGAAGGCACGTGAGGCTCCTCTGTGCAGGGGAGCTACCTGAGGTGGCAGAGCCTGGGCCACATTCTGTATCGAGTCCAAGAGCTGAGACAAGAAGGAACGGAACGTCATAGCAGGGGGGGCTGGTGAGAGGTTTCTTCTTCCCCTTGTAGCCTTGAATTTGAGTCAGCAGTAGACATGGATTAATCACATGTCAAGTGCCGATGCTAGCTCCTTGGGAGAGCGGGGTGGAGAAGACGCCTTGATGCCTTTGGGTGTAGACGGGAGCAGCTACGTTCTGTTATGGTTGTATTGTACGGCGTGAGAAAATGGGTGTGGAGTGTGAGGCGTGCTGAGACGGGCAGGATCGGGGGGCTGACCCTGGATGGAGACCCCTCCTCGTGGGTGCCAGTTTAAGCAGCTCAGGCCTGTATTCTGGGCAGTGAGAGTCCTGGAAGCCTCCTGGGTTGGGAAGGATGTGGTCCTTACGTGTTTCAGAAAGCCACCCCTGCCCGAGACGGGAGACTGGAGGAGAATCCTTGAGAAATGACAGGACCGAAAGCCAAGGCAGAGGCAGCTCGAAAGGTAGGGTGGCCGTAGGCAGAAGGCTGGTTGACTATAGGATCTGCTCCTTGGCCTTGGGAGGTGGGAAGAAGAGAGAAATGGGAGGCTATGTGAGCGTTCCTTCCTGGTTAGCAGCAGTCCGGGAGCGTCCTTCATCACAACAGGGGGCTAGGAGAAGGGGCAGATTCAGGGTGGGGACAGGGACAGAGAGGGATCGGACAACGGTCCATGTTGCCATGGCCATGGGACAGCTGTCACGTGCCTTAAGCCACATGGGTGTGGACAAGCATGGAAATACAGAGTGGGTCTGGGGTTCAGGGGAGCTGTTGGAGGGGGACATGGAATTGGGATGTCTTCGGCCAGGAAGCTGTGTGGTCAGGATTAGGTCTGGCCGGCAGAGAACAGAACTCTAGATCCCAGTGACCGAAACCCGATGGATGCTGTAGTGGCAGCTGTCGGTGCTCGGCCCGGTCCCCTGGGATCCCCGTGTGCCTCTCCTCCATTCCGTGGTCTTCTACCACCTGCAGCACAAGTTCAGGCCGTGGGAGAGCCCAAGTGGCCAGGAGTCTCTGCCATTCCTGCCCTCACTGGGGCCTGGCTGATACAGAAGAATGAAAGCGCAGCCCCCAGCCTCGGGTCAGGAGAGCAGGAGGCACCATTCACGCTCTAGGGCTCGTAGAAGGACCAGGCTGAACTCATCCTCTGAAGAGGTTTGTCTAAAGTCCACCCTTATGGGCTTGTCTCTCTTCCCTGTCCTGTGCCCTCCACCTCCTTATGGGCTTATCTTGGAACTCTCCTTTACTAAATCATTGTCCCAGCCCTCCCCTTTCTGGGGGGTTCATCTTTCTTTCAGGTAAATGACAGAGCCAGTCTCCTTGCCTCTTTCTGCTCTCCCATCCCTAGTTTGTGTCTCTCCTCAGCTTGCCTCTTAATCACAAAACCGCTACTCTAGCTCCAGCCATCGCATTCACATTCCAGGAAGTAGGAAAGAGGAAAGGGCAAAAGGATGCACCCACCCACTGACTGAGCCACGTTTGAGCCCCTTCCCGTGGACATCTCAGTGTCTGTGTTTGGGTTTGTGTATTTGTTTAAACCAGGGCCCACTGCCACCCCAACGATAAAGTGGTTGAGAAAGAAGAAGGGAGTGGGAACTTAGTAACAGCCACCGATTTCTGCCATGGAATTTAAGATCAAAACGGGCATGTGGGTGGCGTCGCTCCTGGAAGCCTGGAAGTGGAGGAGACTTTTGAAGATTCGGGCTCTGGGTTTAAACCTGGTTTACCCCCCTCCCCTGCCAGTCTAATGTGATGTGATGCGAAACGTGCCCCTCAGCATCCTCATCCAAAGAGTGAGGGCAGAGATAATCGTGGAACCCGACTCAACCAGTGGTCACGAGAATTTGTGGAGGTGGAGACTGTACATGAGACGCTTGGCAGAGTACCTGGTGTAATTGCAGCCCATTGGGCATTGGTTGTTTGTAAGAGCAGAGAAAGAGGAGAGAGTGAAGGGCCCTTGAGAGGGACCATGAGGCAGAGAGGGGAGCCTGGACATTGCTGGAAGGGTGACAGTGTCAGGTGGCACTGAGATCAGCGAGGATCTGATAAGTGAGTTGACTTCAGCAGTTAGGTCCTTGATGAGCTTTGAGAGAATGTTGGAATAGTGGCCGGGGCAGAATGTTCTGATAAAACCAGAAAGGCCATATATGACCCTCATTTGCTGAATGAAGACCGTGTGTGTGTGAGAGATTGATCAAGTGATTTGGAATTTGTCTAAGCACATCCTCCCTTCCCGTCTGATCAAGATGAAACCAGGAAGCCTGGGTGGCTCAGTGGGTTAAGCGCTCACTTTCCAGCGCCGGGACCGAGGATCGAATCCCGGCCCTGGCCCGTGTGGACCCATATGCTGAACTGGGAGCTCCCCCAGCTCAGTTCTCTCTCTGTCTCTGTATCTCTCTCTCTCTCTCTCTCTCTCTCTCTCTCTCTCTCTCTCTGTCAAAAACAATAAAAAAACAACAATTTAAAGTCTACTTTAAAAAAAAAGAAAAAAAAAAAGAAAGATGAAGCCAGACATGGGATCTAGGCCCCGCCCCCCTTCTGGGGGCCTTGTCACAAAGGCTAGATGTCACGCCTTAACGTGGTGTCTGTATCTTCCTGTAGCTGTGTCTCCCGGTGAAGTTCCCCTCACGAACCGAGAATTGAGAGAAAAATCCATAGGGTCTGTGCACAGGGTCTGCCTTTAGGATTGAAAACCAAGTTCGTACACAGCTAAATTCTTCCCGAGTCATCTGCTTTGAAAGTCGTTGTTAGTAGCGTTTCTAGCGGCCCTCTTGTTTCATCGTCATGGTTGGTTCCAAGTCCCAGGCACTGTAACGGAGGGAATCCATAGTCTGTCCGTGACAGGGGTGCCATGATGCGCTGATCCCGGTTTACCGGAGGCAGAGCAGTGCACGGGGTTAATTTATGGTCCAGAGGGCTTAGTGGCTGGTGACAGATCGGTTTTCACTTCTGGGAACCAGGGGGTTATTGTTGTGACCGCGTGACACGTCCCCTTGCTGGTTTGGGGTTCTGTGGGCTCAGGGACTGCCTCTTTGCTAAAATGCTTTTCATTCTGACATGGAAATCTCTCTCCTCCCGACAGCCAGAGGCAGCTTCTTAGACTCACAGCTTCTTCTCAGCCGCTGGGTCTTTCCAACAGTCGTGTTTAGAGCCAGCAACTGCTCCACGCTCATTACCCAGGACAGGACGGAAGTCACTCGGGGCGGGGGAGGGGAGGGCAGGGCTAGGCATATGCTTGTCGCTCACGTTAAAGCAAGTTGGCTTCATACTGTTTCTCTGGTCCTGTCCGTGTTTGTTCATCTGTTGGTGAGAAGCTGGAGAGCTGGATTTCAGTGTGAAACTGCCTCCTTTTCAAACGATGGGGGTGGCTCTGCATTGTTTAGAAAACACTGAGTGGGACAGATAGGACACGGTCTGTACGCTGCTTTTGGCCCATACGTCACCCTGAGCCTTCCCTGAGGATCAGGAAGGGGGGGGGGACATTTGAGTTTTACTGTGACAGCGAGGGAGCAAGGAGCCAATGTAGGTAGGGGACCACCCAGGCAACGTGGCGGACATGACAGAGAGCGAGCTGCAGGCAGGGCCACGATCTGGTTTGGCCAGACATCAAGTCCTGGTTAGTGTGTGTCTGGGGGCTGAGCTGCTGGGACGTGTGATTCCGTTTAGCGGCTGCTTGCCCTGGGCCACAGGCAGGCTGCTCCTGGCTACCTGCTGGGGCTCTTGTGTCTGGTTTTGCAAACACCAGCCGGGGCCCTGCACTGGGAGGCTGATGGCGTCTGACGACTCAGATTCAGGCGACAGGTGGATAAACCGTCCTGGCTTTGGCTGCTGTGACTGATCCCCTCTGAGTCCTCTTATCAGCAGGGGCGTCGGCCTGGCTTTCAGTACCTGTCAAGGTCCACATGGCCTGGTGTAGCTCTGGAGAGCCAGGAATGCTGACCTTCAGTGACCTTCAGCCCTCCTCCCAATCAAGGTGTGTCCATCCTATCAGGGAAGCAAGCCATCCCTTCTGTCACTCGTCCACATCTCTTGCCTGGGATGTGCGATTCTTGAGGGCAGCGAGGTCTTTCCTCTGCTTACCTCCCTGGGCTTGTTTCAGAAAACCTGGGGGTTAAAAAAAAAATCAAGGCGGAAGCGTTTTAGGAAACACAGGTGTTTTAGGAAACACGGGTGTTACCACCACCTTTAAGATGCCCATGAGGTGTGGGGTTCCAGCGAAGGCTCTGTGGGGTCCTGCAATAAGGACATCATTTTAACCTTGTCCAGACAGAGTGTGTGTAGAGCTTTGGCCCTGCATTTGAAGTGCTTCGGTTCCGGCGTGATCTCGTGCAAGTTACGAGATCACGTCCCTGACCTTCAGCTTCCTCCATGAACATTATCAAGTCCACAGGGTCCCTGGAGCCTCTCAGGCTGTGTCTCTTTCCCTTAGGTCCACTACAGCGCGGCTTCCAGAGCTAAAGCCATAGGTGTGGTCTCAGCAGCACATGGGAACGTTCCTAATGAGGTGTTCTTTCCCGGTCGCTGTGTTTCTGCGCGACACAGCACGTCATCCGCAAACTCCTTCCTTCTGTCTTACTTTGGAAACCAGGGTTTGCTCTCTCCACACACACACACACGTTTAAATGTGATGCATTGTTCTGCCCCTTTCCTCTGGCCTGTTGACGCCCATTTGCTGTTAGCCGGTGTTCTGATTCCTCACCACTCCCAGCTTCACGCCACCTGCAGCTCCCAGAGGAAAGAGATGTCTGTTTTCAGAACGCGTCTTTGGATTGGAGGCACGGAGGAGAACGTTGCCACAATGTCCTGACACGTTTTCCTGTGTGTAGAACCTGCCGTCTTTACCGCAACCCCCAGATGTGGATCCTTAGTCGTTAGCCCTGTGTTGCTGGGGTGGGCATGGGAGTTTAGGCTGATGGCATCACCGATGGTCCCTGAGTGAGTAGGGATAGGGCTGCTCCTGGACCCACAGCCTGCCTTTCTCACCTCAGCTGGCTCCTGCTCCAACTTGCTTTCTGCTTCACTTAACTTCGCAGGCTCAGCATTGAAACTCACAGACTCCACACACCACCCTAAATGTCTGGCTTCTTTTGTTCTTGAAAATTCAGAAGATTGAGCCGCATCGCGTTAGCATTTCCCACATGGCGGCAGCTGTTGGAAATGGAGCCGCCTTCCCCTTTCTGGGCAGCCTGTGTCCTGCAGTGGCTGTGGCCTCCACGCCCCCGGCCGCCCCTTCCCAGGGCAGCTGGGCTGGTGGTGCCGTCATCCTTGAAATCAGGATGAGAGAAGACGTGAATGCTGAAAGTGAGAGTCGTGGACGGAGAGTGATTGGCTGACGACCTAGTCCGTGAGACAGGGCGGTGGTCCTGACATGGTGTTTGTTCCCTGCAGTCTTGACCTTGGGGTCTCTGCGTTAACACCATCGGCTCTGGTCTGCGATGCCTTGGCCTGAGCTGTAGATACTGTTGGGTGGGCGTGTCGGTGTGTACTCACGGAAATAGTGTGTGTGTCTCTGTGTTGTTTTTAAATATCTTTATTGAGGTGTGATTGGCAGGTAATGGACTTCACATTTTTTTTTAAGATTTATTTTTGCTGTTTTGAGAGAAGGTGAGAGAGAAGGGGGATGGCCCAGAGCAGTTTCTATAGTTGTACATCATTAGTGGTGACATGGTTTCATTCTACACAGGTGGACGTGGGGCCATGTGGGGCGGGAACTGAACTGGGGGCCTCCTGCATGGGAAGCGAGAACCTTGGCCACTGAGCCATCCCGGTGGTTACCAGTTGTTCTGCAGTTCAGCCTATGGGTTTGCACGGGCCGGAGCCAGGACTCAAACCTGGACCTCACAATTGCGAGGCAAGCGCTTAACCCTTGCACTAGCCCAGCATTCCCTCCGCATTTTTAGAAATGTACAGTTGGTAAGTTTTGTCATGTGTGCACACCCGTGAAACCATCACCACCATTAAGATAATGAAGATATTCACCAGCCCCCAAAGTCGTACCCTACCCCTTGGTGACCCCTTTTCTCTCTTTCTTACCCCCACTCCCACCTCAGGAAACCCTGATCAGCTCCATCACTGTGGACAAGCTTGCGTTTCCCAGAATTTTAAATTTAAATGGAATCAGACCTTTAGTTGCACTCTTCTCTTGTCAGACCTCGTTCACACAGCAGACGGCCGTTACGATTCATTCATGTCGCTGGTTGTCTCGACAGTCTGGTCTTTCTCGCCTGAGCACAATGCCGTTGCGTACCTCAGTTTGTTTATCCACTGCAGGCAGGTTTTTTGAAGTCCTGGCCACCCCTCATGCTCCCTTAGGCTCCTCCATGGGTTGGAATCGGCCTCCAGGATTTCTAAGCTCTTCAACGATTCTGTGATTTGGGGAGACATCAACTCTGGGTCTCGTTGTGGGGTTTCTTTCAGAAAGACTCACAGACTTAGGGGTCTCTCTGAAAGAAAGCCATCTCTGTGGACCTTCCTGTTGTGTGTCTTTCTGGGAAGAGTTCAAATAGCTTTAAATTTTAGCTTCTAAATTGAGAACACTTTCCTGGTATCTGTCAAATAGATGTGAAGGCTTGTGTCTTCTATGTGAAATGAGAGCCTGTGGGCTGTCTGGAAATTGTAATGTGGCGATGGCGGTGTGAAGGGTGGTATTCTGGGAATTGAAAGCTAACGGCGGTGGGCACATTCCGGGGAAGAAGGTCAAGATCGCTGCGTACGGGTATGAGCTCATTTCCACAGCTGTCCCTCTAAGACTGATTTGTTCCCCAAAGGCGAGTTCTGGAAAAGGAGGCCGGTGGCCATCCCAGCACAGGCATGGCGAAATAAAAAGTATGAGCTTCACTTAATGCCTTGGTTGGATGGGACAGCTCATGAAGCCACATCATAATTTTGTGGTCTTCAGAGAAATTCATTCCGCGTCGCAAGTTCCTGGAAGAGAACTTGGTCAGAGCTAACTTCACCGAATATGGTGTCACATCCGTCGTTTACAAAGTCGTTGACAGTAAAGAAGAGTGGTCTGGGACTGTCACCGCACACCGGCTTAGATGTCAGCAAGACTGTTTCAAAGACCGCTCTTCCTCTTCCTATAGCTAAAGAGCTGGGTGTTTGGACTCACTTTCTTACCCACCAGGGTGCACGATAGGTAGTGTTTTTTTGTTCTGGAATGCTATGTTGGTTTAACTTTCAGAGAACTGATGTTTCAGTTGTTACAGTTTCAGATGTCCTTCATTATATTTGTAGTCTTGCTTGGTGAGCTTCTAGACCATTTCTCTTTGAATAAATAATTGAGAAGCTCTTTTTTTCTTTTGTTGGTAAGGAGAGTTGAGTGGATATTAATTGCCTTTTAGAAGGAGAAGGAAACCCATAATTTATAGTTTATTGATTTTCAACATGGGTTCTAAGATAATTAAATGGGGAAAATAGTCTTTTTAACAATGTTGCTGGGGCGACTGGATTTCTACACACAAGAATGACATTGGACCCCTACCTCCCACCATATACGAAAATTAATGTAAAATGGATCGAAGATCTAAATCTAAGAGTGAAAACTGTAAACCTCCTAGAAGAAAACATAGGTGTAAATCTTCCTGACCTTCAATTAGGTCATCATTTCTTGATATGATGCCAAAAACATAGCAACAAGAGAAAGAGCTAAATTGGACTTCACCAAACTTAAAGTTTTGTGCTTCAAAGGGCAATATCAGGAAAGTGAAAAGACAACTCACAGAAAGGGAGGAAATACAACAGACTCGAATCTAGGGTATATACAAAACTTAACAGCTCCACAATAAAAACACAATCCTATGTACAAGTGGGCAAAGGATTTAAACAGACTTTCTCCAAAGGAAATAGATAAATGGCCACTAGGCACATAAAAAGGTGCCCAGTGTCATCAATGATTGGGGAAATGCAAATGGAAACCCCAATGAAACTCCACAGCGATAGCTAGAGTAAAAAAAAGTGGATAATCATAAATGATGAGGTTGTGGACCCTCGTATGGCTGGGGCTGTAAGTGACGCAGCCACTTTGTGAAACATCTTGACAGTGCCTCAGAAGTAGAACGTAGCACGTTACCCAGCGATTCCACTCCTAACTATACCCAAAGGAACTGAAAGCATGTCTGCATAAGACCTGTACACGGATGATCACAGCAGCATCGTTCATAATAGTGACAAAGGTGAAACACCTTACATGTCCAAAATGCAGTCCAGCCACACACAGTGGAATATTACTCAGCTATGAAAAGGAGTGAAGTTCTGACCTGTGCTACGACATGGACGAACCTTAAAAACAGGATGCTAAGTAAAAGAAACCAGTCACAAAAGGCCATGGACTGTATGATTCCATGTTGTGAAACATCCGGAATCTAGAAACGAAGTAGATTGGTAGCTGCGAGGTATGGGCAGGGGTCCTAGGGCGGAACTGCTAGAGGCTGGGTTTCTTTCGGAGATCATGCGAATATTCTGGAATCGGACATTGGCTATCGTTACACCAACTGAATTTTTTTTTTTTTAATATTATTATATTTTATTGTTAAATTTAATGGGGTACATTGGTTGGTAACAATTAGATAGTTTCCCGATGTACAACTCCACATCACATCACCCATGCATCGCATTATGTGCCCACCACCCAGAATCAGGACCCCTCCAACACCACATATCTGGTGCCCCC
>PVKE010045654.1:0-12547 GCA_004027555.1 Craseonycteris thonglongyai | reverse complement strand
CCATCCTGTGCACACTGCCTTGAAAACTTCAGTGAGAGCCTATCCAAGTGAGATCATGGAATTCTGTGAACATTAGACCACGGGTTCCTGACGGAAGGTAGAAGACGCTAGAGAGCCATGGAGTTATCACGAGAGGCCTGTGAGTGTGCAGGTCCACTGCGCATGTTCCACCTACCGACTAAGCACTGTTCTGCCTGTGTGTGAAGATAAGGTCACCAGTTGGAAGTCTACCAATTCATGTAAGCGCATTGCTGAATTCAGTCACACTGTGTCATTGCTTGGCTTTTATTTTTGCTTTTAGCACTTGGGATTCTAAAAGTCCATCCTAAGACCCCAACCCAGAATGAATGGAACCTCCTCTGGGGGGTGAACCAGGGTCCTGGTTCTGGTCACCAGCTCTCCCCACCTAGAGAAGAAGACCCGATGGGCAGGTGCCACCTGCTGATGTGGTATAAAGTGAGCCAGCCTCTGCCCCTGCAGACTGGGAGCCCTTTGAAGGGAGACACTAGGTCTCTTTATCTCTGGGTCTCTAGCATCCAGAACAAAGGTGAGGGGGGTAAGGAGTCAGGGCCCAGACTAAGTCGTGCCCTCTTTTCAAGGCTACAAAGTGATGGTCTGAGGGAAAGCTGATCTGAGGCCCTAAGAAAGGGTACAGTGTTCCCTCACCACTTCGCGCTTCATGTTTTGCGGCTTCAGTGCTTCGCGGGTTTTTCCAAAATATTCATCAAAAAATAAAAATGAAAAAATACAACCATGTCGGCAGCCACATGGCGGAAAGGAGCGTTGTTTCATGTTGATGCGCGGGAGAGAAGGATCCCTGCATGTCAAACAAAGAGATGAGCTGACTCAGAGTCCATCCCATGGGCTCTCATAAAGGCGCGGGATGGGTTTCCGGTGCGACGTTGACCCATGAGAAAATTCCTAGGGGCAAATCCTACTTCGCGGTTTTTCAGCTTTCGCGGAAGGTTCTGGTCCCCATTAACCACGAAAAACGAGGGGTCACTGTATATAGAATAGCAAAGCTTGGAAGCCTGTGAAGTCACTTAAGCTTTGAAGAATAATAAATCCATGCTTTGGAAATGTGTATGCTAAATGCATTTTTGGTAATAATTTTCCATTGCTGTCATTCCTCTTGGTTTTTAATAAAAGTGCCTTTGGAAATGGCAACCACTCTCTGCTATAACAACAGAAAATGGTCAGGCTGTGGTTGTGTGACAAGAGGTGTCCACAATTGGATTAAAGGCTACGAGGGAGAATAGCATAAAGATGACAGAAGGGTTGAGTGGAAAGACCCCAATGGAAATGTAGCCTTCAGAGGACAGTATCAGGGTCATTAGCCCAGCCACCCCTTCCCAACTGAAGATTCTTTTTCCAAAACTACATCCCACTCAAAGCTTAAAGGAGATTGTTTTGTTTTAAAAAGGGAACCTACTGCCTGAAATCCACTGTCTGAATGATGCAAGCTTGAACTTCCTTCTGCCTCTCCACCTCCAGCACGCACCCTCCAAGTCAGAAACCATATGGGGCCTGTTCTTTAGAGCGTCCCTCTGTTCCCAACAGTAGCAGGAGTCATTCCTCATCCAGAATAAGTTCCATCTAGAAAAAAAACGCCAGGGCAGGCCCTCTTAATGAACAACTGACTTTGAGCTTCATGTCCCTGCAATGGCAGACCAACGCTGCTTTGGACGTCAAGAGGCCTGGCTTCTAGAGCCACTGACCTGCTATGTGACCGAGCCAGTGCTACATTCCCCAATAGGCATATTAAGCACACACTTAGGCCACCAACAACAGAAGTACAAAAGAGAGAAAATGAAAGAGTCTAATAAGAAGTCACTTTAATTTCAACATACTTGTGGAGCCTGGAATAATTTCAAAAGTAACATCGTATTTGAAGGTTGAATGTGGCTTTCATTTGGAATTACGTACGGAGATGCAATCTTTTTTTAAAGATTTATTTTATTGTTTTTGACAGAGACAGAGAGAAAGGGGAGGGCCCAGAGCAGTCTCCATAGTTGTACGTCATCAGCTTTCAGCATGGTTTTGTTCCACACAGGTGGGCGAGGGTCGTGCAGGGCAGGAACTGGGCTGGGGCCTCTGGGAGGCACGCCCCCTCGAGCCAGGGGCCTAACTGGGGGGTGAGAACTGAACTGGGGGCCTCCTGCATGCGAAGCACAGCTCCGTTCAGCATATGAGTCCACAGGAGCTGGGGCTGGGATTCGATCCTCAGTCCCTGGGGCTGCAAAGGCAAGCGCATAACCCGCTGAGCCATCCTGGCTTCCCCGAGATGCAATCTTTTCAGCACTTAGGATACCACAGGTCTTGATCCAATTGGGTGCCTTTGGACCGGTTCCTTCCCTTTTCTGGGCCTCCGTAGTCAGGTGTTATAATGCCCATAATGATTAGTGGCTAAATTTTGGGTGCCACATAGTACCAGGGCAGGCTGATAAATTTTGCCTCCACTGTATTATATTTGTTACATTAGACATATCTGGATATAACCAGTTCTGTGTAGTCACGTGATATCTCTCCTCCATCATTCTTGACCTTGCGCACACAGATGCTTACATTTTTCAGCCAGTGCACATCAAAATGGAAGAATGTTCAGATGTTTGGTTCAAACAGCGTGCTATTATTGAATTCTTAACAGCAGAAAAAGTTCCTCCACTTTTTTGGGAAGTTTTGAAAAAGAAGGTGAGGATGTTTTTAAAGAAGGTCATTACAGGCAATGAAATTTGAGTCCATCATTATGACCCTGAGAACAAAAGGCAGTCCATGGAATACTGTCATAAGGGATCCCCTTCTCAACTGAGGCCTGAGTTTTGATTTTTTCCGGCTGAGGGGATTCCTTATGGTGATATTCCATGAACTGCCTTTTGTTCTCAGGGCCATGATGGACCCAAGTTTCATCACCTGTGATGCTCTTCTTTAAGAAGTCCTCACCTTCTTCTTCAAAACGTTCAAAAATAATCGGAGGAACTTTTTCTGCTGTTAAGAATTCAATAACAGCACGCTGTTTGAACCGAACATCTGAACACTCTTCCATTTCAAAGTGCACTGGCTGAAAAATGTAAGCATGTGTGTGCGCAAGGTCAAGAATGATGGAGGGGGTGTTCCATGTGACTCCACAGAACCAGATATATCCAGCTATGTCTAATGTAAATATATATATATATTACAGTGGAGGCAAAATTTATCAGCCTGCCCTCATATAAATCGACTCCACCCAGGCCAGAGAAGCTCAGGGACAGATGATGCAAATTCATCACTCCTCCTGACATCTAATCAACTTCACAGAGGTCAAAGTTGAGCCCAAGAGCCATAACTTCAGTCTTCTCCTATTACTCTACCATTCCGTCATCCTGACGCTTTTATCGCTTTAGCTGTTCATGTGTCTAAAAAAGGAGAAGATTCAATTTCTTGTTTCTAAAGTGCAGGAAATTCTAGTGGACATTTTGATGTCCAAATGTCCAGGAAAGATGTTTTCAAAGCATGGAAATACCGTGAAGCAGACCAGGAATTTCATGGTACTTAAAAGACAATGGGCCTGTTCCTCCTCCCCAGTCTCAGATACTTTCCCAAGGGTCTCCGGGAAGAAAGGCAGAACAGTGACCAAGTGAGTCATGGTAGAGTGGCAGTTCCAAGTCCCCGAAGTTCTCCCTGCTCCATCTGTCTCAAGCAGGCCATTCCCTCCTCAGTAGCAATGACCGTCCCATGTAGGGTCTAACACACTGCATTTAATGGAGAACTGGCTGCACTCTGGAGGCGCAGCTTTCATTTTTCATCACCATATAGATTTACAATAGTCTCCCCTCTCACTGGAATCATGATTTAAATATAAATCAACCAGCTGTCCTTTGTGATTGGGAGCCAGAGTTGCCACAAAGTTGGAAAATCAAGAGGCAGCAATTTTACATAAAGATGAAGAGGGAGTTTCCACCATCAACCCAACTGCCTGTATTCAAGCCAAAATAACTGCAAGAGGAGCACAGTATCTTTCCCATAGCAAGTTCATGGGCTAGTGTAACATGATAGCTCCCCAGTGTTATTAAACAGACCTAGAGTTGTCTAGTGCTTCAGTGACTTCCTTGCTCACACAGGAGATATTATACCCCTAGGCCAATAGTCTGATTGCTTTTGTAATTATCATTTGAGCACCTACAAACATTAAATAGATCGCCAAGGGAGGAACTGGAAGCTCCGATTGACTCAGCATATGGCAGCAGGCGGGAAGCTAGTTCCCACTGGCTTTGACCATGCCGTTCTTGAAATGAAGACCACGGAGTACCGGACATGAAGGCAATAAAACGAGTCATGTGCAAAGCCAGGTTTGAGGAAAACCTGAAGTGATAGGAAGGCCAGGCCAAGGGTTTGGCAATAAGCACAGATCCACAACAGAGGAGCCAGTGCAGGCCTGTAGCGCGCCCTCTCCTCCTTCCAACCCCTGTCCCCCACCCCATCCAAGTTCCAAGAGCTTCTGGGACAGTCTCAAAGGGGTTCAAGTTACCAAATAACAGCCTTTAGTGGAGAAGAGGATGTTGCCAGGCAACCAGTTCAGCCCAAGTCCCACCCTTGTAACCTTGAAGATGGTGGGGTCACGAGCCCTGATTGTACAGAGGAGCACTTTGGACTCCTTTTGTATAGACTTTCTCGTCCTCTGTCTGTCTCTCTCAGCCTCTCCTCTGCTTGTCCTCCCCCTCTGCATCCCAGGGCCCCCAGCCAGCCTGCCTTCTAGTCTCCACAGCCTGAAGGCTACGGGCCAGCCTGACTTGCCATTACTCAGTATGTAGGTGGCAACCAAGCTGTCCCTGCAGGGAAGCCACAAGCTGCTGGCCTGTCAGGTGTCATTCACTCTGGCAATGTTGCTTCCAAACCTTCTTCCCTCCTTCTCAGGTCTTTCCTGCCCCTACTGCCGAAGAAGCAGGTAGAGAAAAATTGGGGAGGAATGCAGTCAGATAGAGGATATATCAGGTGAAATGCCGACTGGGAGTGTTGACCCCCAGGAAGATGGCCAGTAAAGAGGTAGGAGTGCTAGGAGGAAAAGCTACAGGGAAGAAAAAGGGCAAGACCTGACAGTAGTTACAGAAATGGGGGAGGGGGTATTGCTTTAGGGTCGAATATAATAGACAGTCTGCTGAACACCTAGTTGAAGCTTATGCCTGAGTGACAAGGGGGTGGCCACACACGGTGCACTGCGTATACTCCCCAACTGTTTTTGCACTTGGCATTTATGCTCAGATCGTTGCTGAGAAGAGCTCCTCTAAGTGCTACACAATCATAGCTCCTGTAGAGAAACATATGTGGTGGGAACCTCAAGGTGGTGGGGGGCGGTCTAGGGTAGGGCAATAGACCAGAAGATGGAACACCAGACCCTCCTGCCCAATTAAGGTAGCCGTGTCCCATTTACGCAGCAAGCTCCTCAAGGCCTCTGGGCTGAGAGGTAAGTACGAGGACTGTCCAGAAAGTCTCCAGCCATGTGTCCCATGAAAAACAGAGGCATTTATGGCGGGAGCTTTTTCGGACAGCTCTCTTACATTCTCAAAGGCAAGTGGCCACACCAGAGATGAGAGATGGCTGTTCTCCCAGCTCTTGCAAACTTCAAAGAAGCCAAACCAATGCAATGTAGCCTAAGAACGGCTCCCTTCCTTTCAACGCCATCCAGTGCTGAAAGCCACCTCTTTCTAACGCAGCGGATCACCGGAAAGCGTTCGGTTCCAGGGCGGCTTGGTGAAGCCAGGCCTCCCCCCACCTGGAAAGGGTTCTCCAATTAGCGGGCAGAAAGGTACCAGTTGGAAGCCCAGAGCCTCCTCCTTGTCCTCAACTTACCCCGCTGAACTCAGTAGGTAGCTAGCTCTGTGCATGCTGTGTGGGGTCTGAAACCGACTCCCCAAGCTGACTGATCAAATTTCTCTTAGGCTAATCCTAGTAGTCAGAGGAACCCCAGCAAAAAAAAAAGGCAAAAAGTCAACAATGACCTTCTTAGCCTCTTTGTTAACTGAGATCTGTGCAGACCTAGGGCGCCCGGGCCCTCCTGGTCCCCTGCCATGCAGACATTTCTCGTCTTCTGTCCCCATTCCATCTGGCAGTCATCTGTACCTTCAACCTTCTTCTTTCCCCCCAGGACCTGGTTCATTCCTCCACCCACCACCCCCCTCACGTGCGCTCCAGCGTCCCCCTCAGAGGTCACCTATGTCTTTGAAGCCAGGGCCTCTGACTCCTGTCCCACTGGAAGGGGCGAGGCGGGATCTGCAATAGAGAAGCGGACCCAGGCAATTCTTTCCCAAGGCAGCCGAAGGCTTGCACTCCCAAGTCAGCCAGTAGCCGTCTTCTGCCCCCCGTTTGAAACTTTCTGCCCACACTGTTCCTCTCCCCTAACTTTCTGATCACACCCATTGGCCCTGGGGCCTGGCATGCGCCAGCTGTGGCCAGCGTTTCCAGCACAGTCAGTCCCCTGGCTGCCAGCAGAAGGCCCACACTCTAAAGGATCCCATGCAAAGCGCTAGGGTCCAAAGTAGCAAAGGACAAGGGCTCGCCTGGCCCCTCTCCGCCTCTCACGGGTTCTGTGTTCTCGGTCAGGGCAGCACTCGTTTCTCAGGCATGGCTGATTCCTAGAAGAATCACGAGACTGATGACAGTCGCTCTAAACGGTTCTCTCGAGTAAATCTGTGCAGCCAGACCCTAGGGGTAAGAGGATCAGCGAAGCCCGGGCCAGTGCCCTCCCCCCCACACCCCCCCACCCCCGCCCCTCCGTCCCTCCGCCCCGCGCCTTCTCGGGCCACCCCTGCGCGCAGCGGCCCCAGCCCGCGGGGAGAAGCAGGCGCGGGGCCACGCCTCTGAGAGCGAGCGGCGACCCTGCTCCCGCGCGAAGTTGCACGGGTTTCCAGGCGGCAGGCACGGCCGGGGCGCGGCGGCCGCAGACTTTCTCAAGTGGTGGAGCTCCCGGGCCGGAGCCAAGCCGCCCGCCGCGCGGCCATGGGGTTCCCGACGCCGACCCGGGCCTGCGGGCGGCGCTGAAACTGTCCGGGACCCCCGCGGGGCCCGCCCCACCGCCCACGCCGCCTCCGTCCCCAGGGTCCCCAGGAGGTGCCAGGGAGCCCCGAGGGCACAGGGCCCCCGCGGACGGCGCGGACAGGTCCGGGAACAGGGAGTCCCAGCGGGAGAGCGGCGTGTGGGGGAGTCGAGCGAAGCTGGGTGGGCGCCCCCAGAGGCAAGGGAGGCGTGGGCCGGCCACCGGGGCGCACCTACCGAGCTCGTCCTCGTCGTGGCCCGGGCCGAGCAGGCGGCAGGGCAGGCAGCGGCGGAGGCGTGCGGTGCGCCGGGCCAGGCTGTCGGTGCGGCGGCCCAGGGCCAGCAGGTGCCCCTCCAGGTCCTCGAGCACCGCCAGCGAGTGGCCGCACAGGTCGGCGAGCTGCCGGAGCAGGCTGAGCGCAGCCAGGTGGCTCACGTCGCGGAGCTCCGCCAGCGGCTGCCGCGGGCGGCGCGGGCACAGGCGCTGGGGCACCACCGTGCGCCTGTAGAACGGCATCCCGGGCGCGGACGCGGAGGACCCGCCTGGCTCGCCCCGAGCAGCGGCCCTGGGAGCGGGCCCACGAGGAGGCGGGCGCTGGAGACGCGGGGCGGGGGCGGGGGCCGGGCCGACGGGTCCCCAGCCTGGAGCGCCGGCTCCCCCCCCCCCCCCCCCCCCCCCCCCCCCCCCCCCCCCCCCCCCCCCCCCCCCCCCCCCCTTTTTTTTTTTTTTTTTTTTTTGCGGTCAGAGATTCGCAGATTAACGCTCGATCCGGGAGAGGAGGGAACGGGAAGTCGGAGGCAGAACAGCAAGCTGGAGTGTGGAAGAAGGAATGCGTGAAGGGGGGGTGTCACGTCCGTCTGTGTGCCTGCGGAGAGCCTGTCCGTGGTGGTGTGCTTCCTTACGTGGCTGACACATTTTCTTCGTAAATACAAACACTTCAAGCACGAACGCTGTGACTCCATCCACCCACCTTTCTTGCCACAAACGTGTGCTCAGAGCCACGCACGGGGCTAGACTAGGCTGAGGGCCGCGGTCTAGTGCCCAGGAGCTTGGAAATGAGGGGCAAAGCACCACGTCTCTGACTCCATGACTCAGGTGGACTGTGTCTCTGGCGAGTCCCACAGAGCCAGGACTTCGGGCTCCGGAATGAATGAAGGAAAACAAACCCCTCCCCAGGCGCACGACACTCAGTTCTCATTGGAGCCAGAAAACAAGCCCACAAGCCCTGGGCCCTGTGGGTGGCAGGCTCACAGGGGCCAGGCTGTGTTTTCAGTGCTGGGAGCCCTGTGGTCACATCCTGATCTCTCTCCATTCTAGAAGGTAGAAGAGACGGGGACACTGGTGTCCTCCGTGCCTGAGTGGGCGTGTCCCCATGCACTTGGGGAGTTTCGGCTGGGAACACATTTCAACACACTGAGCGCCCATCTTAATCTCCTTGAACCCACTTCTCTGACTTGGATGTGCTCCCATTTCTTGCTTCTGGTAATCTTCTCTTTCCTCCTTAAACATGTTTGCATCCTTGTAATCCCTCATACTCTATTAGCAAAACACCTTGAACAATATATATGTGTCAGCACGCATCAGCCTAAGCGTGGCCTGTGCTCATACAGTCCTCTAACTAGGGAATTGTCCCATAAGCAGTTCAAGAAGGCTCTACAAGTAAAGAGCAATCTGATTACCCTTTTCAGCAAATCAATGATCCTTGTTGGAACATGCATACTAGAAAAGTTGGGTTCTAATTAAAGTAAGATTAAACAAATGGGCAAAAGACAACCCCTTTTCTGAACTGTAAAACCCAGTTGCAGAAGGAGGACTCAAATTCTGTATTTGGCAAACTCAATCCTGAGCCAAGCGAGAGAGCAACTCGCAGGAAGCAAGGACTTGGCTGCACTCTCTAGGGATCCTTTTCCTTGACCTATGGGCTGTTTAGACTGATCTTTGTTCCGGAGAAAAAGAAATGAGGTCTGAGCAGATTGAAGGAGACTGTGTGGGCAGAGCTTCGCCACCCGAGGGCCTGGTATCGGGCTGCCCTCACTACTCTGATTCCTGAAGCTGATGGATCTTTCAGGGCTGTATAATAACAAGCTCAACTCCAGGCAAATCAGCCTTGGCCCCACGCCCTTCCCCCCAGCCGAGTCTGCTCCCTCCAGCTCGGCAATGCCCTGGCCCTGGCTTTTGTCAAGGAAACATCAAGGACTGCGAGGGGGCCATCTCAGAACGGAGCCCCTCCCCCCTCCCCAGAACCGTGTCAGAGGTCAAGGGAATATAAGTGTTCCCCTTCTTCCTTGTTTCCCGTCTCTTCCCCACAAGGAAGAGGAGACCTCTGGTGAGAGGCGGGCCTGGCTACAGAGAGCCTCCGGGGCAGGAGCAAAGCAGCCTGGTTCTGGTCTGTGGCAGGCACGCTGGGGTTCTAGAAGGGCCACATTCCAGCTGAGCTGTCTGGAGCAGGCAAGCAGCCGAGGTGATGGGACCTGTCCCTTGCTCCCATAGCACCCTCCAGCACAGCATTGCACAATCATCTGTGTTTAACAGTAATCATATCTTGCTTGCAACCATATTGTCTCCCACTAGACTGTTAGCTCCGTGAGGGCAGAAGCCATGTCTGCCAGGAACCAGCCCCTGCCGCACAGTAGGTACTCAGAAAATGTTATGTTGATGAATAACTACACAAAGCTGGCTCATAGGCACGGACTGGCAGAAGAGCCTTCCTAAAGGACTGAACTTGGCCCAAGGGGCAATAGAGCAGCATTGTGGACTCCAGAGCAGAACGCTGCCTGAGGCAGGGGAGGAGATGCTTGACCACCTTCCATGAGGAGGAAGTGGGAAGAGGTGAATGTGGAGGGCAAGGCTCCTCCGCCCCCACCTCACTCACAGGCCACATTCCCCAGCACCAAGTAGCTAGAAAGTGCTCCGTGAGTTAGACATTTACTTTGATTTTCCTACAAATCTTGACACTATACAATCAGGAGAGACAGAAGCAATGGGGCGGGGGGGGGGGGGGGGGAGAGGTCTCACCAAACAAGGCAGGTGTGCAAATGCTGAGTGCTTGCTCCCCACCCACCATCTCCTGGACTCCAGGCCTGTGGCAGTTCCTCTGTCACTGTGCTAAGAGCTGTGACCTCCGCCTGAGCTGGGCCCACCTGTGCAGTGAGCTTTGGGTCCTGCCTAGAAGTGACCAGAGGAGTCACAGGGAAACCGCAAAGTGGACCACTCATGACCAGCAAAGTCCCTATTTTCCTTCCCACCTCCTGTCCTGCCTAACAAGTTGCTGCTAAAACCTTCCAAGGTCAGTGAAAAGCGAATTGGAAGGACTAACTAACCTGGGCTGTGCCACAAACTGGCAGTTTCCATAGCTGCAAAATGCAAATGGGCGAGCAAACCTTGTGCAGGGTCACCGAGCCAGCTACCTCGCGCAGCCTTCAGGCTCAGTTCAGGGTGAAAAGCAAGGCTGCCCCATGCTCCTACCTCTCAGACCCAAAGAGTAAGCATCGCAGCGGCTAAGCAGCGAGGCCATTGCTCTATAAGCAAGTGTTTTACGTAAGTTGTAAGGCTATCCATTCCACCGCACACTCCCCTGCCAGCAGACTCAATAAACACACGTTCCTTATGAATGGAAAAACGATACAGCCAGTCGAGGGGTAAAAAGCTTGCTGCTCAACCTCCACTGTAACAATCGGTTGTTCTCCGTGGCTGTACCAAGAGACAGGAACCGAAAGTGACAAATGCTAGTTGCACTCTTTTATGATAAATGTCATTTAGCCCTTTGGGCATTAAGGCTTGCCTCTGCACTGAAGGACACTTGTAAGCTCTCTCTCCTCAGACAGGCCAGAAGAAAGTAGCCCCCCAAAGCAAACCAGTCAGAAGAAAGCCCACGGTGCAATCAAACATGCAGACCAAGCCCAGTGCTGATCAATGCCTGAAAGGAGGGGGCTGGCAGTGGGGCAGCCCTAGCAGATTGGTGAGGAGAGAGCAGCTTCCGATTCTGATGCACCAGAGGCTTCCAGCGGAGAGGGGTGCACCCCACAGCTGGGCCTCCAGGGGTGGACTGCAAGCTTCCACAGCCATCAATCACCTCCGAGGGCCATCGGCGTGCAAGCCCGAGATGGCTCAGGGTCCTAAAAGGAATTCCTTTCAACCCAGACGCAATGTTGCCCACAGGAGGCAGGCCAAGCCCTTCAAGAATTGCACAAGGAAAGAAACCTTTATTTCAAAAGTGAACTTTGATGTTCTTTGAACTTTGGCCCTGATTCTGAGCCTAGGCTGGAAATATGAGAGAAGATTTGCTGTATTCTGAACAAAGCTATGGGGGGTTTCAGTGGAATGTGAACAGATTTTCAGTTCCTCACCCCCAAGTCCTATGTGGATCCCCTTTCTCCACCAGGCCCCCATCCCCCACCTCACATCATGTTCTCCCTCCCTCTCTCCTCTTAGGATGAGACTATGATTAGGAACACTCACATGTTGCATTCAACGGGTACTTTTATTGGAACATGCTAGCTTTACTCAGGAGAAACCCTATTGGGCCACTCCCTGACTTCCCTCCTCCGGCCCTGACCACCGCCACCCCTCCCCTGCAAACTCCTCTCCTCCCAAGTCCGAAAGCAGTAAGGAAAAGTCCTGAACCTCCCCAGGATGGGCTGTGCACACCACGTGGCCACATGTTTTCTCTGTGTTTGATATGAAGTCTGGAGTTAGGTAATAACCACGTCCACATCTCCGACATTAAACAGAGAAGTTGTCATACAGGCCAGCAATTGTAGGACAGCATAGCATCCTGGCAACAGCCAGACAGAGGCTTTGGAAACCACTGATCCCAGTTCATGTCCCCAGCTCCACTGCTGGGCAGCTTACTCAAACTCTCTGTACTTCAGTTTCCTTGTCCAAGAAAATGACGTTTCTTTAAAAAAGAAAAAAAAAAAAAGGGAATGCCAGGTTAGCTCAGTGGTTGAGCCCTTGCCTCGAAATCACTCCCGGCCCTGGCCCGTGACTGCATATGCTGATCTGAGGTGTAGCTGGTAATTGTGGAGAGCACCACAGTGAAGACTCTCATCTCCCATGTGGGAGGCCCCTGAGTTTGGTTCCGACCAAGCCCAGCCCCACATCCACCTGTGTGAAACCATGTCCCAACTAATGATGTACAACTATGGAGACTGCTCTGGGTCCTCCCTGCCTCTCTCTCTCTCTCTCTCTCTCTCTCTCTCTCTCTCTCTCTCTCTCTCTCTCTCTCTTTCTCTCCCTCTCATTTCATTTTCTCTCAAAAAAATAATAATAATTCTTAAAAAAAAAAAAGAACACATAAGCCACAGACTGGGAGACACAGTTTGCAAAACACACTTATTGTAAAAAGAGATAAAGAACATTCAATATTCAATAGCACAAAACCAAGCAACCTGGTAAACGATGAGCAAAAAATCCTAAACAGACACCATGCTAAAGACAATGGATGTCCAGTAGGCTGTTGAGAAGATGCTCAACCTCACACATCATTACAGAAACACACATTAAAAAGCCATAGTGAAATACCACAACACACCTATAAGC
>PVKE010045653.1:0-12542 GCA_004027555.1 Craseonycteris thonglongyai | reverse complement strand
ATATTTATAGAGAGTAATTATTTTATCTTCAGTGCATATTTATTTTTATTTTACTTTTGACAGATAGAGAGAGAGACAGAGACAGAGACAGCTAGAGAACCGAACTGTGGGAACTCCCCAGTTCAGCATGTGGGTCCTGCCTGGGCCGGAGCCGGGATTCAATCCTCGGTCCTCGGGGCCTCAAAGCGAGCGCTCAACCCACTGAGCCGTCCTGGCTTTCCCGGAGTAAATTTTTATATGTGAGGGCTGTCCAGAAAAAAAATCCAGCCATTGTCAATATAATGAGAATGGTTACATGGCTGGATACAGCCCTCGTATGTGTAGGTCATTTGAGTTTCCTCTTGTACATACTGCTTGAGAATCATAGTTTTTGCTAATTTTTTATTTCACTTTTATTTTCATATTTTATCAATTACATATATAGAGAGAAAATAAACGTGGTCATCTACAATGTATCTTTTAAGATTACTTTTCTCCTTTTTTATAAAAACATACATTTTGATGTCATATTTATTGATCTTTTCACACATTTGTATGTGGCAAAATCTATTTTATACTGAAAGAAATGATGACAAAAATCAAGAAAGTGATAAAATCAACTAGGAGCAATAGGTATGAAATGTTCTAGTTATACTATTGGTGGGTTCTGGAGTTGTTTTCAGTGTATGAATGTTTTATATATATTAAACATTACATAGTATTTAGAAACAAAAACTCACTGTCTTTATACTACAGTTTCTATTTCTGTTTTTCAAGCACCTTCGAATTCTCACTGTTTTCCCTATGTATCATGATACCATCATTAAGATATGTCCATGTCTTGTTTCATTTTTTCCCCTGCCTCTACAATGAGAATATTCTCTTCTCTGCATTAACTTCTGCATGAAATGGATCTCTATAAGTGTTTATTTGCCACTATTGTTCCTAGAACAAATGTATTTTCGTCTCATTTTCAATGATTTGTTTTAGCAGTTGATAGTTGAGAGAGATAACAGAGAAGCAAAGGTAGTACACTGCAGTGAAAATATTTTGAACAGAAGTCAAGTTAGTTATTTTGTGCCTTAAAGGTATTTAACACAGGGGAAAGATAAATTTTTCTACCTTTTGAATGTTTGCATTTCCACTGATATAAAATAAATTCTGTCTTTCCTGTTTCTGTTTTATCCACATATTAACTGCTTGAGAAATGTTTCTGTGACTTCTGCTTTGCCCCAAGACACTTAAATCAGATTATTTAAGGCAAAGTAAATGTTTTCAGATTGCAATCTCTTGAAGGATAAAGGACATATCTTGCATGTTTTTTTGTTCAGTGCCTGGGACAGTACTGTGATGTTAGGATTTCCTGTGATTTCTACCTCTTCAGAGTAAATAGTGGTTATTAATTCACCAGATTGTTTTTCTCCCTTTCTGCTGTGTTGTACCCAAACACCAAAGCTTCTATTTATACTTTTACTGGCAATAGTCTAAACAACTAATGCTTTTAAATCTCATTGCTGCCTTTATGAATTTAATACTAAGACAGCTTGTAAGGATGTCAGAGAAAAAACCTTATAAATGTCAAGTAGCTTTATTCAGTATTTATAAACTATATTGTGTTAGAATCCCCATGGAGTTATTGAACCATCAAACTGCCCTAAAAACAATATTTACACTGTTTTAAAATCCAATACTTAATGTAAAAATAAATTCAAATACTTTACTTTTTATGAGAAACCATATAAATGTTTTTTAAAATGTCTTTACAACTAGTCTATATGAAACTAAAAAAAAAAGTAGAAAAGCATGTTTCTTGTGTGTTCACAATTATGACTTTCCTAAATAGCAAAACAAATTTCTTATATTTAATCAAAGTAATTTATATTAATAAAAATAGCCAAATTTTTAGATGGAAGAAAAACTATTTTAAGAAGATTTCTTCTTTAACACCCATTTTCCATCTTACCCATGGGTCATAAAAATAAATGTTTTTGTTATATAAACCAAGCAATATACCTAGAGATAATTTTATCAGTGCTGGAGACACTAAGTATAGCAGTGGTTCTCAAAGTTTAAAATACATCAGAACTACCTGAAAGACTTGTAAAGACAACATATTTCTGATTGCCATCCCAAGGATTCTAATTCAAATGGGTTGCAGCTGGGTCTGGGGATTTGCATATTTAACAGATTCTCAGGTGCTGCTGCTGATATTGGTACAGACACCATACTGGGAATCATTGATGTAGAGAAGTTTCTGAACTTGTGCAAAGCCAAAAATATCCACCACTTTACTAAGAATTTGGAAGTGGGGAATGTTACCAATTATCTTTGTATAAAATCTATAAATTTGAGGCTGCAGTGGCCATGTTAAGTCATGTGCAATTAGAGATGGTCATTTTTCAGTAAAAGAGATAAACTAAATGTTCACCAAGTAAAGCTTAAAGAATAAAAAGAGACAATATAGCTTCAGGAGAAAGTGATAAAAGCATGTCTTTGGATAATTTTCTTATTTCTAGTTTAAATCACTTGATATATCTGTGTGCAATTCTTATTATTGATTTCTGAAATATACTCTTTATAACTTTCTAATAAATGACATTGAAAAAAAATTATTACCAGGCATTCCGTATTGAAAAAAAATTATTACCAGGCATTCCGTAAGGTACTCCTTGAACATGTTAAGCGCCATGTAAGTCACCGGTGACCGACAGTATACTTTTCGTGCAGGCCACGGTATTCTTTGTCAACTGATGTTATAAAATTTAAAAAATTACATTCTATTAATAAATTTTAAATAAGCAAGATGTCCCGCTTGTCTTTCCATTTTAAAATGGTTATTCCTTTTTTGTTTTCCTTCACTATAATTTCTTCCCATTAGGGGACATTTTCACTTTCATGGGTAAAGAAAAATCTTTTTCTGCCCTGGAACAAGAATCGCAGACAACTGACTGAATATAAAACATTTTTTTTTCTTTATTTTTTTTTGACAGAGAGAGAGAGAGAGAGAGAGAGAGAGAGATACAGAGACAGAGAGAGAACTGAACTGGGGGCACTCCCCAGTTCAGCATATGGGTCTGCACAGGCTGGGGCCGGGATTTGATCCCAGGTCCCCAGCGCTGCAATGTGAGCACTTAACCCACTGAGCCATCCCAGCTTTCCCTAAAACATTTCTAAAATAATATATTGTACAAATGGTGGTAAATAATAAATATTCACACAGTAAATATATTCTCTATATAAACATTCAGCCTTATCGCAACCTAAACAGATCTTCGGTCGCCAGCATTTCTGTGAAATCTGATATAATGGGCTGAGCGGTAAGCAAAACTAAATAGCCTGAGTGCTTACCGGTAATGTGTTAACAAAATGATTGCTGAATAAAACAAAAAAATGCTTTTTCCTGGACTAATCTTATAAACAAAATAATTAAGATATATGTGTATATATTATTATTTTTTTAAACAATAACATAGACATAAGCTCTGCTAATGTTTACTACATCTCTGGCAGATCAAAAGTCTTCACTGATCCCCCTGTCTAAAATAGCCTATGGCAGTGTATTATAGACTTACTTGTATTTCTTTATATTTAGGAGTTGTCCTCACCTCCAGAATGAGAAAAGAGAACTTCATTTCATTTGCTGCTGTATCCCATATACTTGAAATAATGATAAATGAATGAGTAAATGAATAAAGAATAAAACATTTTTAGTTTAATCAGAATACAATATTCTTTTTTGAGAAATATTATTTCTTAAAAATTTTGGGTAGGCCTGTTAGTTTATTTCAGCGTTCTGCTGCAACTCCTAAAAAGTTAATATCATTTTTCATTTTCTCTGTGCTCTAAGTGAAATCACCAAATATTATGTAGCAGGTTTATAACAGGTCAGAAAGGAGAGGTCAGAGTAACACAGATATTGATTACAGTAATTATCTATATCAGCAACTGTGTAGAGAGAAGTCAACAAAGTAGGAAATGCTAAAATATGGTAGAGATCTATGGTATTAGTAGCATTGTCTGAATATCAACCAATTGCAAAATCTGAATAGCCAATGACAGCTTTTATTCTCATGCTCACAGGGTAATGGATTGACAAAGACAACTCAACTTTATGCTGTAGGTCCACATGTGTGTTGGGATGGTTCTGTTCCATGCATATTCATTCTTTATTCATTGGTGATAGGAGCAGAAGCCAACTGGGGCATAAACTTATTCTGGTAGCTATCAGGAGCTCGCCAAGGGTCTCACAGAAATATGTGGATGCTCCATAAGGTCTCAGCTCAGTATTGTACTTCAATGTTGTTACTTACGTCATAGACATGAATTAAAAAAATACAAAATAAATCATATGGCCATGCCCACTTCTACAGAGCAGAGAAATATATTCCCTACATGGAGACAAGTGAAGAATCAATTTTTGTTTAATAATATCCCAATTTACTTCAATAACTTTTGGGGAAGACATAAATTGGTAAAGCTATTGGATAAACCCAAGGCAAATGCTTTCTTTTGTAATTTCATGGACAAAGCAAGAGCAGCAAACCAGATCCATCTGGAATGTGTTGTTCAGTGATTTCACTCCTATCCCCTATGACAATAGAAGAGTTAATGCATATAGAACTACGTTAGTCAAAGTTCAACTAGGGGTACAAATCAACTCAAGTAATTCAAAGGAGATTTAATCTGGAGAATTGGTTATAGAAGTGTTGGGAGGATATGAAAAGTGAAAGAGAAAAAGGGGTGGTAGCATATAGAAAAGTAAAAAAAAAAAAAAGAAAGATATGGTACACAAAGATCAAAAGCTAAAAAAGTCATTTCTTGTGCTGTGGTCGATGAACTTTTGACTGCTAAGATTCTGTTGAAAACTGTTCTAGTTGCTGTTTTATCCCACAAAGAAGTTTTATTTTAACCAGGACTGACCTCTGCAAGGTGGCTTTGCCAGATTCCTAAAGTCCAATATCATATGCCCTCTCTGTGTCTCTAGAAATCTTCAACAGCTACCAGTTGAAGGATCCAGATATAGAAGCTTCCTCCCAATTTCTGATCTCCTGAAAATAAACCTCATCAAAAAGCAAGCTATAAAACTAACCTAGAAAATATAATGCACTTACCTCAAGACCCATACAATATGTAGGAGAGGAATGAAGAAAAGAGTTTGGAGTCCAATAGGAAATAGGCAAAAGAACTACACAAAAGACTATAATATTTTGGCTGGAGAAAGACATAAGGATTCTTCAGGAATACTTAGAATAGAGTAAACAGACCAACTATAAAAATGATGAGGCAGCATCTTTTGCCTTACCAACCAGTAGAACAAAGTTTGATCTTTGTTATTTATTTGTTTGTTTGTGTGTTTATAATAGCACACTGAAGCTAGAAGTTGAAAGAATTCAGTTCCTGAACTGCATTATGAGACACCAAGAATGAGCCCTAGTATTTCAGTATCAACATAATGCTGTGCAGGAAATGTAGGATTTACAGAGATTTCAAGGACTGGTAATGAGCCTCAGGACAGACATGGGAAAAGGCCTAAAAAAAAAATGTCAGCATAGAAAAAATTATGCTAGAAAAGTCATGTCACATGTGAGTTACCACCAACCTCCATATTCTCTACATTAACACATGGACGTCCAGGGATTTTAGAAAAGATGAATTTCTTGCTAAAATGATGAAAGTTTAAAGCCAGTTGAAATTTGTATTTAATGTGATATAGTATTATAGCCTGATGAGACAGTTTTCAAAACTAGAGACCTTAAGAGATAGCATAAAACTAGTCCACCTAATTTAAAATTTATTTGTTATGACCCACAATAAAAATATATTTTATGGTAGATTACATTCACAAACACACACAACTTAAAAAAAATGTTGCATGAAACAACATTTATCCTAACTATGTGATGTACTTTGATATTTTTTATCTTATTTATTCTAAACTATTTGATTTTGTAAAGAATGCTGGTTGTGACCCATTTAATTGATTTTATAACTGGAGATGTAACAGTTTCTTTTTTAATTAAATGTATTGGAGTGACATTGATTTGTAAAATTATCAAGTGTATAATTCTATAAAATAGCATCTGTATACTGCATCATGTGTTCAGCACCCAAAGTCTGTACTCCTTCCATCACTACATATTTAACCCCTTAATCCTTACCTTGTAGTTAAGAAAACTAAGATTTAGTTTAATTAAAAAATCTCTACCAATTTCATAATGTTTCTTATGTAAACAGCTGTGTCATATTGCTTTTAGTCACAAAGTTCTTAAAAAGTAAGGCATTAAAGTGTATTCAACAGCACAAGACTTTTTATCTATGTTCTTAGTGAATGCATCAAGGGTTTATCTTACTTCTCCAATAAAAGTGTTAGCTTTTTGGAGGGGATACAGGATCTCTCTGTACTATATTTGCAACTGTCTGGAAATCTAATTATTTCAAAATTAAAAGTAATAAAGATATCACATGCAGTATGTACATTATAAACTCCAAAGCATCAACTGAAATGACAAAACACCAAGTTAGAGTTAATAAGACAACAAAGATACATTTAGAATCGCATAAATATTCAATAATTCCAAAAGGAGAAAAAAAGAAAAAGAAAGAAAAAAGGGTAATGAATACAGATATAAAAAATAAAAATAATAGAAAATAGAAATATTAGTAAAAATAGGAATTTTAGATTTAAACCTAACCATGTCAATAATCAAATAAAATATGAATGATCCTAATATGCCCAGTTGAGACAGATTCTCAGAATAAACAAATAATAAGACTCAGTTATGAGCTATCTACAAGAAATACACTTTAAGTATAAACATACAAATAATTTAACAACAACAAAAACACTTAAAAAGAAATTATTATGTTTTTGGGGAAGCCAGGATGGCTCAGTGAGTTAAGCACTCACTTTTCAGCCCCGGGGACCGAGGATCAAATCCTGGCCCTGGTCCATGCAGACCCATATGCTGAACTGGGGAGTGCCCCCAGCTCAGTTCTCACTGGGGTGAGACCCTGGCCCAGTTCCTGCCCTGTGCAGCCCGGCGCCCACTTGTGGAATGAAACTATGTGGAAAAACCAATGATGTGCAACTATGGAGACTGTTCGGGGCCCTCCCCCTTCTCTCTGTCTCTCTCTCTGTCTCTCTGTCTCTCTCTCTCTCTCTGTCAAAAACAATAAAAATAAATCTTAAAAAAAAAAAGAAAGAAATTATTAGCTCTTTATGGACAAAACTATCTTCAGTAATTCTCTATATCTCTTATAGTAATAACATGATTCTAAGCAAATAATTTTAGAGTTTGATAACAGCATACTTAATTGAATAATTGAATAATTAGAAAGAGAATTCTAAAGATTGAGTTTTTAACTTTATATGCCTCTGAGTCCTAGATGACTGGTTTGTTTCACCCTTCAAAAATAAATAAATAAATAAATGATAGGATTTTTGCAATAACAGAAAACCTAACATTTCATTTCTGTATTGAACATAAACTATTGGCACAATAATTCAAAATATTTCAGGTCTGGAGTCTTTTATTATTGCAGTATTAATAAAAAGATGTTTTTTTGTTGTTGTTTTTTTGTTGTTGTTTCAAGAACAGAATTTAGAATAACCAAGCCTTTAGAAAGCACTACCAGCTCATATTTTCTCAGATTGGGACCATGCTGGTATATCTTAATAGCTTAATAACTATTCAAAATTTGTGTTCTACTAAAGTGTTTGGATTCCATGAAGTAAACAAACAGGTAAGCTGATTTTGTATGAAAAGAGAAAATAACAATATCCACAAAGACTTTCAATTCTGCCTTTCTATTAAACAGAATTTTTAAAGCTGTGGCATATACCCTTGAAAAGTTGTGATTTTAATAGAAAAGGAGATGTACTTTTAAATATAGCACCCCTGGGCTATGCTTGTAATACAGAGAAATTCAATGTCCTTCATAGTAACTGACTATTGGAAATAGCAATGGCAGTGCTATTTCAATGTTCAGCTATTTCACAATTTTTCTTTTGATAGGAAATACATTCGTCACAGTTTACATTTGTAAAATACTAAATAATTTTTAAAAATTGCTATAATCATTTTAGGCCTTTATACTTAAAACTACTACTTATGCAAATATAAATTTGAAACTACATAAATATGGTGAAATATATTTATTACCCATGAACTGTAATTCTTCATATGCTGTCAGATGTAGTTCAAACAATACTGCACTCTGAGAAAGAAAACATGATTGTTAGAACTAAATTTAGTATTTGTTATCTGTGAGATATTGGTAAAACACCTCATTAATTCAGGTTTTAGTAGTCTCTTTACAAAATGGGAACAATAATGATATTCTTAAGTGTGATATAAGTGAGAAGGGATTTTTAAGCATAGAAAATGGCTTAGCTATGTAAAGTATATATTTTTATTTTAAAATATATAATCATTGTATATATAAATATTATAATATATTATGAAACAAGAAATATAAAAAATATAGATTACTAATTATGTATATGAAAAATACCTATAACATGTATAAATATTATTTCATTCTTTATACAATCATTCTTTTTTCTTACATATTTAAATTAAATCTAATTTTCTTATTAATATAAACACCTTGTAAACAAGTGTGTGTGTGTGTGTGTGTGTGTGTGTGTGTAATATATACACCCACATGTTAATTATTTTTTAATGAAAATCCTTGAAGTGAATTTATTGTCATTTTATTAAAAACATTTTTAGTCAATTGCCCTTTGTACCCTTGTGTGAACATTTGATTCCATTAGTCATAAACCATAGAATATTTTTGATAACTTGAAAGTTAAAAAATAATATTGATTTTTTTTAGTATTTGGATATGTTTATATGATTGTTAGGCGTGCCACTAATATTCTTGCATAGTTTTTCTTGCCTTGAATTTAGTCTCTTTTTTAATTGAATTATGAGATCATTATTTGCTGGCTTTCAGTTTTTCTTTTGTGGAACATGAAAAAATAATACTTCATGTATTTTTTATTACGATAACTAAAAAGATAATATAACAGAGAATGTGAAGAAAATTATTTGTAGGCTGTCAAAGATCATACCTAATAAGAGGTAGAGTTGGAAGTTTAATATTTAGGTTCCACAGCCTATGATGTTTTCAAATACAGCTCTACAAAAACAAAAGTATGGAAATAGTCAGTATACATCATTTCAAAAAATGAATTAATACAGCCTTTTCATTGTTTTCTGGAAATCAATTCTACCAATAAATATTTATTAATTTAGTAAACTTGATAAGAGTTTAGGCTTTAAGAAAGCACATATACTCTTACAATTACTTTTTTTAGATTTATTTTATTGTTTAAGAGAAGGTGTGTGTGAGAGAGAGAAGGGGGAAGGGCTCAGAGCAGTCTCCACAGTTGTACGCCATTAGTTGTGACATAGTTTTATTTTACATAGGTGGATGTGGGGCCATGTGGGGCAGGGGTTAAACTTGGGGCCCCCCCGAAGGTGGAGGCGAGAACCTTCAATGCCATCTCAATAGTTACCAGTTGTGCCACAGTTCAGCATACGGGTCTGCATGGGCCGGGTTCAGGATTTGATATCAGTACTTTGTAGTTGCAGGGCAAGTGCTCAACCTGTTGAACAGCATTTGCATCTCTTAAAATTTTTATACACATAACATATGTTACTTTATTATCAAAAGGATTATTAAATATTCTTACATAAATGAATTTGTAGACAGATTGTGATACATCTATATAAAAGAATACTATTTAGCAATAAAAAAACATTGAAACATATAACAACTTGGATGGATCTCAAGGGTATTGTGATGAGTGGAAAAAGATCATTTCAAAAAGTTACATACTAAAATTCCACTATTATAGCATTCTTAAAGTCATAAAATTGTAGTCAGTGATGGTCAAAGGTTAAAGTTGTGGGGAAACTGTGGCAGTAAGAGCTTGGCAAGAGGAATTTTGTTTGGAGTGAGAGAATATTAATGCATCCTGATTGTGGTATTGTCTACAGATCTGTATGTGTAAACTATGCACCCACAAAAAGCAATACCCTAAAACCTAAATAAATCTAAATAAGGTCTGCAGTTTAGTTAATAGTATCATGCCAGTGTCAATTTTCTGTTTTTCTTTTAATTATTATAATTGACACATAACATTGTATTTATTTCAGGTGTACACATAATGATTTCATGTTTGTATATTAATATGTTGTAAAATGATTCTCACAATAAGTCTAGTTTACACATCACCACACATATGAGGTGTGACAAAAAAATATGGTGACAGTGAATGCTGCTGCTGAATGCCATTCAACGGAAAGGCAGGGATCTTCAATAGGGAGTGGCACTTCAACCCTTAGTAACAATGTGTGACAAGTTTCACCTTGTTGGGTGCAGTCAGTTAGTTCTGAGCTATGGTTGAGAGAAGATTTTTTTTTTAAGTGTGCTGTAAATCATGGATCATGAACAATGTGTTAACATAAATTTCTGTCAAATAAAAACATTATGGTGTGTCCTCATCCGTCTTATTCACTGGATCTGATACTGTGCTACTTCTGGCTCTTCCTCAAAAACAAAATGACCATAAAAGGTAAATATTTTGACTCTATTAAAGACATTGAGGCACCCACAACAGCACAACTAAAGATACGCATGAATGAGGAATTCCAGAACTGCTTCTGAAAGTGCCAAGAGTGATAGGATAAGTTTGTTTGAAGTGAGGGGGAATATTTTAAGGGGGATTAATGACAACGTGTCTATTACTATAATAATTTTTTCTTACTTAATTAAACATTCACCATATTTTTTATCACATCTTATAGTTACAAATCATTTTCCGGCAATGAAAATTTTAAGATCTACTATTTTAGCAACCTTCAAATATAAAATAATGTATTCTTAACTATATTCATCATTCCATACACTGTATCTCCATGACTTGTTTATTTTATAACTGGAAGTTTTTACCTTTTGACCCTCTTCATCCATTTTATTCCTCACCCTCTACCCCTGAATCTGTTGATCTCTGTATCTATGAGGTTGTTTTGTTTGTTTTGTTGTTTAGACTCTACATATAGTACGATCATGTAATATTTGTCTTTTTGCCTGAGTTATTTCACCTAGCATAAAGACCTCAAGGTTCATCCATGTTGTAGCAAATATAAGGATTCCAATGTTTATTTATTTTTTATTTTTTTGTGGCTGTATATGATTTCCGTATGTGTGTATGTGACATTTTCTTTAGCTATCATCTATTGATGGACACTTAGATTGTTTTGACATTTCATATCTTGGTTATTATAAATAATGCTACAGTGAACATGGGGGTATATATATTTTTTTGAGTTACTGTTTTTGTTTACATTGCAGAAACACCCAGAAGTGAAATTACAGGATAATATAGTATTCTATTTTTAATTTTTGAGGAACCTCCATACTGTATTCTTATAGTAGCTCCACTGAGTTATATTCCCACCAAAAATGCACAAGAATATCCTTTTCTACACACCTTCACCAACACTTCTTATTTCTTATCTTTTTCAGAATAGCCATTCTAAAAAGTCAGAGATATTTGGGGTATTTGAATAGCATTGTCCTGATAGCTAGTGATGCAGACAATCTTTTTATGTTCCTATTACCCATTTGTTTCTTTGAAAAAAAAATTAGTTCAGATTTTCTGCTTGTTTCTAAATCATATTGCTTAGTATTTTTCTATAAAAATGTATTTGTTCTTTGTATAATTCAGATATTAACTCCATATCAGTTATATGAGTTGCAAATAATTTTCCCATTCTGTAGGTTGTCTTTTTATTTAATTGATGATTTCCTTTGCTTTGAAGAAGTTTTTCAGGCTGATTTAGTCCCACTTGTTTATTTTTGCTTCTGTTGCCTTTACTTTTGATATCAGATTAAAAAAAAAAATCATCAAAAGACCTATGCCAAGGAGCTTTCCACCTATATTTTCTTTTAAGAGCATTGATTGATTCAGGTCTTACATTTAAGTTTTTAATTCAGTTTGAGTTTATTTCGGTATATGGTATGTAGCCGTTCAGTTTCCCAGCATCCTTTATTAAAGAAGCTGTCCTTTCCTCATTGTATATTCTTGGCTGCATTGTCATTTGTGTCAGTTTATTTATGGGTTCCCTAATCTGTTCCATTGATCTGTATGTCCTTTTTATGCCATACTGTTTTGATCATTACTGCTTTGTAATATAGTTTAAAAGCAGGGATGTGTGCTTCCAGGTTTTTCTTATTTTCTCTTAATTGCTTTGTCTATTTGGATATGTGGGGGTGGGGGAGGAGAGGGAGAGTCTATACAAATTTTAAGATTGTTTTATATCTGTAAAAAATACCATTGGTGCTGGGAAAATTGGAAAACCACATGCAAAAGGCTGAAGGTGAACTGCAATCTCTCACCATACACCAAAATTAACTCAAAATGGATTAAAGACCTCCAAATAAGAAAGGAAACAATAAATTGCATAGAAGAAAACATTGGCACTAAACTTATGGACCTGGGATTCAGGGAGGACTTTATGAATCTGACCTCATTGGCAAGGGAAGTA
>PVKE010045652.1:0-12543 GCA_004027555.1 Craseonycteris thonglongyai | reverse complement strand
AATTTGGGTTTCTGAATTAAGGGAGTAGAAGTGAAATTATCAAGATTAGTTAGAAGCCCTCTGTAGTTTTCCAAGTGAGAGATGAAGGTGGCTTGGATCACAGTAGTAGGGATTCAGGTAGTTAAAAGAGGAGATATTAATAATGGACTTGAAGATAGAGCTGATAGAACTTTTTGTTTGTTTGTTTGTTTTTTAAGTGTTTGAAGAATACAGGAAATGAGACAATGTATGGTCATTAACAATAAAAAGTGGTAAATTAATGTACTTTTTATCTATCATCAAGTTGCAAGACAGGCATTTGAAAGATATACAAAATTTTTTTGCAGTACTTCATCATGTTATTTAAATAGATGTCTCATAGTCTCACAGCAAAGATGGAAATATGCAAAATGGGTGCTATAAATTGGTTAGATTAATTACTTGTGAAAAAACTGTGCCCAGGTGGTTCTGATTAAAAAGAATTAGGAGAGGTGTCATCAAGATGGCAGCATGAGAGGAGATACTTGATATTGTTCCTGGAAATTACAACAAATTAATTAACTATAATCCAACAAAATAATCCCTAAGCAACACATAACCTCAGCTGAGAGACCCAGTCATCTCAAGGAAACACCTAAAGGTTGTAAAAGAGGGAGTTAGCGGGAGAGGGAGAAATGAAAAATGTGAAGATAGGGCTGCAGGATGCAGTCTGGAGCCTGACAGAGAGAAGAAGTGAGAAAGGGACTGAGGAATTTTGACTGGAGCACAACACAATCCTAGGAGAGTTAGGAACTGAGATGGCAGCAGGTACGGAAATGTGAGCTTGGTGCTCAGTGCAGTCCTAGCAGAAAGACTGAGACATGGGCCAGAGATAAATTGAAAATGAAAATGGCAGCTCACATGCCTTCTCTTGCTCCATACAGTCCTGACCAATGAACCATCCAACCTGTAATACTACTAGGCCCAACCTCTGGGGTAGTGACCTCAGGGCATACACAGGACATATCCTGTATTGCCCTCACTACCAAACAGAAATCATAGACAGAGACCCTGGTGGCTTCCCTCTACCCTCTCAGAGTTTGAATCCCCCACCTCATCCCAGTGATTACAGAGAAGGAGCTATAGGGGCTAGTTAGCTGGGATCTAGGAATTGCCATTTATTCAGCACCACAAATAAACCTGCACTTTACCCAACAAACCCTGCCCCCACCCTTTTATATTCTTATAAAGATATAGAAAAATGACACAGACTGAATAAGAGAGAGACATAAGAATTGAAAGATAACAAATAACTCTATGAGAAATATCTGAATTGATCAGAAAAAGTAACGTAAGTATAATGTGATTACGAGAAGGAGAAGAGAGCAAGAAGGGCACGGAGAGTCTATTCAAACTAATACTCGAAGAGAATTTCCAAAACCTATAGAAAGAACTGGATCCTCAAATTCAGGGAGCAAACAGAATACCTAATTACTTCAATCTCAATAGGCCTTCCTTAAGACACATTATATTAAAGCTGCAAAAGATCAAAGACAAAGAAAGAATTTTTAAGGCAGCCAAAAATAAAAGAAAAAAAAAGGCAGTAACCTATAAAGGAAAGACCATCAGAATATCAAAAGATTCTCAGCAGAAACTCTACAAGCCAGGAGCACATGAAATCAAATATTCTAACTATTGAAAGAGAAAAATTAACAATCAAGAATTGTTTATCCAGAAAAGTTATTTTCTAGATATAAATGAAAAATAAGACCCTTCTAGATATACAGAAGCTAAGGGGATTCTTTAACATCAGGCTTGCATGACAGGAAATGCTGAAAGAAGCTATTTGACCTCAAATAAAATGTCAAAATAAATAGAAATAATTAGTGATTACAAAAATTTAAAGAGGGTGAAGTAAAGGTCTCAATCTCCAAAAGAAAATGATTATCAGAAGCATGTTTTGTTTTGTTCTTTAGAATTTATTTTATTGTTTGAGAAGGAGAAAGAAAGAGATAGAGAGGAGGGGAGAGCCCAGAGCAGTCTCCATGTTGCACATAATTAGTTGTGACATGTTTTTAACTCGCACAGGTAGATATAGGGCCAGGCATGGCAGGAACTGAATGAGGGGCCTCCTGTATGGAAAGCAAGAACTTTCATTGCTGTGCCATCTTGGTAGTTACCAGTTTTGTTGCAGTTAAGCATACAGGGTTGCACAGGCTGGGGCCAGGAAGCAAACCCTGACCTCACGATTAGGAGGCAAGTGCTTAACCACTGAGTTATCCCAGTATCCCAATAAGAAGCATTATTAAGAAAAAGGACTTCTGTTTATATAAAACTTGATTTCACTTAAACCTAATGGTAACTACTAAAGTAAGATCTAGAACTGAGGAAAATAACATAAAAAGAGAAAACAGGGGAAACCATTATAGAACACCCTCAAACTAAAATAACAGAAAATAAATTTAAAAAAAAACAATGAAAGCACTAAACTTCCAGAAAACAAAAGATAAAATAGTGTTAAGAAATTTCCATATATCAGTCATCACCCTAAATGTAAATGGAATGAATTCACCAATAAAAGTCACAGAAAACCGATTGGATCATAAAAACAAAACCCATTGGGTAAATGTACCACAGCTTTTTTATCCAGTCATCTATCAAAGGATACAATGGAATACTATTTGGTGATAAGGAAAGATGAAATAGAGCCACTTGTGACAACATTAATGGATCTTAAAACCATCTTATTAAGCAAAATAATTCAGACTGAAAAAATCAAGAAACATATGACCTCACTTTTATAAGTGAAATATAAAACTGAAAGTAGCAAAGAGACAAAAACTTATGGACACAGTCAATAGTTTGGTGGTTATCTGAGGGTAAAGGGGAAGGTGGGTGAATGAGTGGGAAAGGGGGAATTGGGAGGGGACAACAGCTATATGGTGATGGAGAGAGAGCTGATTCTGGGTGGTAAACATATAATGCAATACATAGACAGTGTAATGTAGAGTTGTACACCTGGAAACTATGTAATTGTTACCAACCAATGTCACCCCAATAAATACAGTAAAATAAAACCTTTCTCAAAGAAAAAACAAACAAACAAAAAAGAACAACCATATGCTACCTCCAAAAGACACACCTCAGATACAAGAACAAACATAGACTCAAAATGAAAGGGTAGAAAAGACTACTGCAAGCAAATGGCATCCAGAGAAAAACAGGTGTAGCCATACATATATCTGATGAAACAGACTTCAGAATATAAAAGGTAATAGAACACAAAGATGGAAATTTCATAATGATAAAGGTACATTACAATGAGAAAACCTGACATTAGTGTACATGCCTCCAATCATTAAACCCAAAAATATACAAAGCAACTACTAACAGAACTAAAGGGAGAAACTGACAAAAATAGAATTATAGTAGGGGGTGTACATAACAAATTGACAGACATGGATAGTTCACCAAAACAGAAAATCAATAAGGAGCCTTAAATGATGCATTACAGCAAATAGATATAATTGGTATTTACAGGACACTTCAACCTACAACACAAGGGTACACATTCTATTCTAGTGCATATGGACATTCTCAAAGATAGACCATATTCTGGGACACAGAATTAGCCTCAGCAAATTTAAGAAGATTGAGATCACACCAAGTGTAGTCTCTGACCACAAAGCTTCAAATTTGGAGATCAACTGCAAAAAGAAAGCAGAAAAAAACACATATACTGTACATGGAGATTAAACAATAAGTTATTAAAAAACAACTGGGTCAAACAAGAAATACAAGACATCAAAAATATATAGAAACAAATTAGAATGAAAACACATTGTATAAAAATTATTGGGATGTGACAAAAGGAGTATTAAAAGAGAAATTTATATAATTACAGGCCCATGTCAAGAAACCAGAAATATCCCAAACAAACAACTTAGCATTACATCTTAAAGAAAAAGAAAAAAAAAACAAAAAAAACAAGAACAAATGAAGCCCAAAGTCAGCAGAAGAAAAGAAATAATGAAAATTAGAGCAGAACTGAACAAAATAGAGAACAACAATAACAACAAAAATGATTTTAAAAATTAATGAAAATAAGAGCTGGTCCTTAGAAAAAATTACTAAAATTGACAACCCCCTGGCTAGGCTCACACATGTAAAAAGAGAAAAGACATAAACAACCAAAATACAAATTGAAGGAGGCGAAATTACACCAGGTATGACATAAATGAAAAAAAAACATACTAGAAAGTGTGAAGGAATATATGCTGCCAAATTTAACAATCTAGAAGAAATGGACAAGTTTCTAGAAACAAATAGCCCACCTACCTAGACTGAACTAAGAACTAGATCATCTAAACAGACAAATCAGTAGTAAGAAAATTTAAACAATCACCCAGAATCTCTCCAAAGAAAAAGTCATGGGCCAGATAACTTCACAAGCAGAGTCTACCAAACATTCAAAGAGAAATTAATAGCTTTTTTCCTCAGACTCTTCCAAAAAATTGAAGAAGAGGCAATACTTTCCAACTAATTTTATGAAGCTAAAACAACCCTGATACCAAAGCCTCATAAGGATAATACAAAATAAAACTATTGACCAGGGACATTCATTTATTTGTTTTCCTGGGCCACATTGGAATAAGAATTGTCTTGGGCCACACATTAAATACACTAACATTAACAATAGCTTATGAAGTAAAAAATACATCACAAAAAATGTCATAACATTTAAGAAAGTTTCCAAATTGGTGTTGGGCCACATTCAATGCCATCCTGGGCCACATGTGGCCCATGGGCTGCAGGTTGGATAAGCTTGTAGACCAATATCTCTAATAAATACAGATGAAAAAATCCTAGACAACATATTCACAAATAAAATACAATAATGAATTTAAAAGATTATACATCACAATCAAGTGAGATTCATTCCAGGGGCACATGGATGGTTCAAAATATGCAAATTGATCAGTGTGGTATACCACATAAAATAAAAGCCATGTAATCATATCAATTGATATAGAAAAGGCATACAGCAAGATATAATATCTATTTATGATCATAACACTTAATAAAATAGGTATAGGAAAAAAGTACCTCACCATGATAAATGCCAGAGAAACCCTCAGTTAATATCACACTAAATGGTGAAAAACTGAAACCTTTTTTTCTAAAATCAAGAACAAGGCATGGATGTCCCCTGTCACCACTGTTATTCAGCATAGTACTAGAAGTCTGAGCCAGAGATGTCAAGCAAGAGAAAGAAAAGCCATCTAAACTGTAAATGGAGAAGTTAAATTGCCACTTTTTGCAGATTACATAATTCTTCATACTATATAAAATCCTGAAGACTTCATCACAATGCTATTAGAAACATTAAACAAGTACAGTAAAGTTGCAGGGTAGAAAATCAATGTACAAAAATTCATTGCATTCTTATACACTAACAATGAAACTTCAGAAAAAGTTTTAAAAATACAATTGTCAATCACAACAAAAAGAATAAATACTTAGGAATAAAATTAACAAAGTATATGAAGTACTTGTACACTGAAAACTATAAGACATTATTAAAAGACATTGAAGGAGACACAAACAAATAAATAGAAATTTCACGTTTGTGGACAGTAAGAATCAACATTAGTTAAAATGGCCATATTACCCAAAGCAATACAAAGATTTAATGTGATTTCCATCAAAATCTCAAAGACATTCTTTCAAGATATAGATTTTAAAAATCATCAGATTTGTATGTCATCAACAAAACAAAAACAAATGAACAAACAAACAAAAACAATTGCCAAAGCAATCCTACAAAGTAAGCAAAAGGCTAGAGGCATCACACTCCCCAACTTCAATTTAAACTACGAAGTGACAATAATCAAAACACTACGGTATTGACAGAAAAACAGGCCAATGGTATAAAATTGAAATCTCAGAAATAAACTCACATATATATGGAGAGATAATCTTCAACAAAGGAGCAAAAAACACAATAAAGAAAATAAGTTCTCTTAAATAAATGGTCTGGAAAAATTAGAAAACCATGTGCAAATGAATAAATCTGGATGGCAATCTCTTACCATATACCAAAATTAACTCGGATTGAATAAAAAACCTCCACATAAGACCTGAAAAAATTTGTACAGAATAAAACATTGCTACTATACTTATGGATCTTAGGTTAAGAAATTAATTTATGAATTTGCTCTCAAAGACAAGAGAAGTAAAAGCAAAAATAAATAAATAAGCCTATATCAAACTAAAATGCTTCTGCACAGCAATAATAATAATAATAAAATTAAAAAGGTCACTAAGTGAATGGGAGAAAATATTTGCAAACAACACCTCTGATAAGGGACTAATATCCAAAATATATAAAGAACTCATACAAAGCAAAAACAAAAAACAATCCATTTAAAAAATAGGCAGAGACCCTGAATGAACACTTCCCCCAAAATACACAGTAATAGTGAACAGATATATAAAAAATGCTCAACTTCAGTACCTATTAGGGGAATGCAAATCAAAAACACAGTGAGATACCACTACATACCTGTTAGAATAACTATGAGCAACAAGACGGTGAATAACAAGGGATGGAAAGGCTGTAGAGAAAAAGGGGCTCTCATACATTGTTGCTAAAAACATAAATTGGTATAGCCACCAGGAAAAACAGTATGGAGGTTCCTCAAAAATAATAATTAACTTAGCACATGACCCAGCAATTCCTCTTCTGGGTATGTAATCCAAAACATCTAAGAACTTTTGTCTGCAAAGATATATAAGAACTGACAATTAATTTTGCAAACTTGCTACCATGTGCTTACATTGGCAGCACTGTACAAACAACTTGGTAAAGTTTCTTAAACTAGGTATATCAGTGTCTCACAGCTGGTTTCATGTTGATGTGTGGCAGTGTCTTGCCCAGTAGTGTATATTATTATTTTTTTAAATAGATTTCTGTATTTTTTTTAGTATCTTTTTATTTATTTATTTTTATTTTTGACAGAGAGAGGGAGAGATACAGAGACAGAGACAGAGAGAGAACTTAACTGGGGGAGCTCCCAGTTCAGCATATGGTTCCGCACGGGCCGGGGCCTGGATTCGACCCCTGGTCCCCGGCACTGCAAAGTGAGCACTTAACCCACTGAGCCATCCCGGCTTCCCCAGTGTATATTATTGATGTGTGTTTTTGTGTGCCCTCGCAAGAATGCGAGAGCTTAAATTAGAACAATGAACAAATATTAAATTTCTTGTTAAACTTGGAAAGAGTAGAAGTGACATCAGGGATATGTTAGTGCAAGTTTATGAGGATAATGCCATGAAGAAAACAGCAGTGTACAGATCGATTAAATGTTTTCTGAGGAGAGAGAAACCATCACTGATGAAGAGTGCTCAGGGAAGCCAAAAAAGGAGCAGAACTGACAAAATCTTTGCAAAAATTTGTCGAATTTTGTGTCCAGATTTTCAGCTGACTGTGGGAAGCATAGCAGAACAAGTGACCATCAATAGAGAAATCGTTAAAAAAAATCTTCACAGAAAATCTTGGCATGAGAAAGGTGTATGCAGGGAAAGTTGGGATGGCTCAGTGGGTTAAGCGCTCACTTTGAAGCCCTGGGGACCGAGGATCGAGTCCCAGCCCTGGCCCATGCGGACCCATATGCTGAACTGGGGTGTGTCCCCAGTTCAGTTCTTGCCGGGACCAATGTGGGAGGCTCCAGGCCCAGTTCCTGCCCTGCGCAGCCTTGTGCTCACCTGTGGAGTGAAACTATATGGAAAACGAATACTATCGGAGACTGTTTTGGGCCCTACCCCTTCTCTCTATCTGTTTCTCTCTGTCAAAAATCAGTAAAATTAATCTTTAAAAAAAAAAGTGTATGCAAAAATGGTATTGAAGGAGCTCACTGATGAACAAAACCAAAGGAAAGTCAAAGTTTGCCAAGAACTTTTGGAGAAGCAAGACAATGTTTTGGGCTGTATTTTCACTGCTGACTACATGGGTGCACCAATGTGACTCCGAAACAAAGCTTCATAGTCCACAATGGAAATCAGCCAATTTTCCAAAACCAAAAATGTTCCATCAGTCCGAATCATGCTGCAGTGAACATCAAGGTACATACATATATTTACTAATCTTTTTTTTCTTTTTTTTTTTGGTATCAGAGAGATTATTTATTATGAATTTGCACCAACTGGACAAACAATCAACCAAGTTGATTAGTTGGAAGTGCGGATAAGGCTGCATGAAAAAATTAGATGAAAGCAACCTGAACTTTTCGCCAAACACTCATGGCTCTTGCATTGGAATAATGCACCAGCTCTCACAGCACTGCCTGTGAGAGAATTTTTAGCCAGTAAATAAATATGTGTATGGAACACTCTCCATACTCACCTGGTCTGGCTCCTGATGACTTTCACTTTACCCCAAAATAAAGAAAACATTGAAAGAAAAATATCTCAAGGATATGCAGGATATCAAGTGTAATATGATGACAACTCTTATGGCCTTACCAGAAACAGTTCCAAAATTGCTTTGAAGAGTGGACTAGGTGTGGGCATTGATCCATAGATCCCCAAGGAAAGTATTTTGAAGGTGACCATAGTAATATTCAGCAATGAGGTCCATAGCACTTTTTCTAAGATGAATTAATCAACTTAATTATCAGACCCTGCATGTACCTGATTTTCCTTTTTTTAAAAGATTTATTTTATTGTTTGAGAGAATATGAGAGAGAGAGAGAGGTAGACAGACAGACATATACAGAGAGAAGGGAGAAGGGCCAGAAGGGTCTAGTTGTGACATGGTTTGTTTCCACACAGGTGGATGTGGGGCCACATAGGGCACCCTGATTTTCACTACAGCATTATTTGCAGTGGCCAAGACACAGAAACAACCAAAGTGCCATTCAATAGGTGATTGGATAAAGACGGTGTTGCATATATACATAATGTAATATTATTTGGGCTTAAAAAATGAATGAAATACTGAAATTTGTGACAACATAAATGGATCTTAAGATCATTAGGCTAAACAAAATAAGTCACACAAGAAAAGTAAAAAAATATGATTTCATTCATATGTGGAATATAAAACTAAAAGCAACAAAATAATAAGACACACAATCAAAGAAACAAAAACTCATGGACACAGAGAATAATTTAGTGATTACCAGAGGTTAAGGGTGTAGGAGGTTGGTGGAAGAGGTAAAGGTAGTCAAAAGTATGGTGATGGAAAGAGAACTGTGTCTGGGTTGTGAGCACACAATGCAACATATTGATGATGCGCAGGTTCCTGAGAAGTAACAACCCATTTTTATGAGCTGGTAATCTATACCAAATCTTTTACTACAAAATCATAAGAACATAATTCTGTAACATAACAATATCACACTCAAGCTTTAAAAAAGGTGTTACTTCTCTGGTCCCTGTATAATGAAAGTATACTCTGGAAATCTGTATAATTTTACTAAGCAATGTCACTCTAATAAATATAAATAAATAAATAAATAAAAAGAATGACACCATACGGCAAAATTTCTAGAGGCATGATGTAAAACATTGGCTATGTCCTGGTCCTAGTTAATGGTGTTATTAATGATATAAATGAAAGTACAGAAATAATATTGATTACTTTTATGGATTACAGGTAAGTGAGATTATATTAGATGTATGTATATACGATTTATCATACTGAGTGATGTAGCTACATATACCTATGATTTTTTTTATGACTTCTTGGTATCCTCTCTTGTGTATGAAAGGTCCTGCAGGATTATTTTTTTAATCCTATATAATATTTTTAGTATTTTATTAGTTATATTTTAGTGTAAGTACTAAGCTAGGGTAACATTTGTAGTTCTGTTTTCCCCCCAAATTTTAGTCACTTCTAACAACACTTTTTAAGAAATTGTTTTTCCTCAGTGATTTGAAATGCCTCTTTAATTATATATATATATATATATATATATATATATATATATATATATATATATATATATATATATATATATATATATATATATAGTATGATCCACATATATGTCTGGATGATTTATTCTATTCCGTTCTTCTGTTCTTGTGCATGTGCTCATGATTGAAATTTTAGACAGGATTCTGGGATAATTTTTTTTTTATGTGAAGATTGTGCCTAAATGGAAAGACAAAGTTGTTTCAAATATGCAATGAGGCAGAAGATCTAAGCCTACTACAGAGGTATTGAAAACAGATTCTTGAATAATACTCAGTGAGTTAAGCACTTGCTTTGCAGCCCCAGGGACCAAGGATCGAATCCCAGCCCCAGGCTGTGCAGATCCATATGCTGAACTGCAGTGTGCTTCCCATGCAGAAGGTTCCCAGTTTGGTTCTCATCTCCCAGTTTGGCCCCTGGATTGAGGAGGCATGCCTTTCATGCAGGAGGCCCTCATCCCAGTTTCCACCCTGTGCAGCCCCCACCTACCTGTGTGGAATGAAACCATGTTGAAAATTAATGATGTACAACTATGAAGACTGCTCTGAGCCCTCCCCATTCTCTCTATCTCTGTCTGTCTCTGTCAAAAACAATAAAATAAATCTTTAAAAAAAAGAAAACAGATTCTCACTATTGTGACTAAAATCTAAAACAAGTAATTGATGAGTCAGAAGTCCTGTATTGTGACTTTTGGTGGTTGAATAACAGCAGGAAAATCAGGAGTGTGAAAGACTTGAGAACAGAATAAAAGTTGAGAATAACCCAGAAAGGAGCTTATTCATGCTCATGAGTTTGCTCTTCATGTTGACAGTAAAAAACTGTCAACAGATTTAAAGGCAAGGAGTGACTCAGTCAGAACTCTGTTTTAGCAAAATTATTCTAGGAATTCTGGGATGGCTCAGCAAGTTGAGTGTTCACTTTGCAGCCCTGGGATCTGAGGATCAAGTCCCAGCCCCAGCCTGTGTGGACTCACATGCTGAACTGGGGTGTGCTTCTCATGTGTGAGACCCCTGGTTCAGCTCCCACCCAGGGCATGCTTCTCATGTGAGAGGCCTCAAGCTCATTGGTATGTGCCTGCCATATAGGAAGGCCCAAGCCTGGTTCCCACCCTATATGGTTCCCGCCCTACATGGCCACACACCCACCTATGTGGAATGAAACTGTGTTGAAAATTAATGATGTACAACTATGGGGAGTACCCTGGGCCCTCTTCCATCTCTCTGTCTCTGTCTCTTACTCTCTCTGTCAAAACAATAAAATAAATCGTTAAGAAAAAAAGAAAAATAATACTCTTGTGGCAGAGTAGATAGATCATTAAGACTGAATAGAGATAACATTGCAAGACATAGGTTTTGTTTGTAGATGTTGTTGTTGTTGTTTTGTGTGTGTGTGTGTGTGTGTGTGCTTGCTTGCTTTCAGCAAAAGGAAACAAAATATTTTGCTTATCTAGTCATTAAGTGACTTCAGACTTTTTTTTTTTTTCATTTTTGCCCATGGATTTATAGTTATCTCTTCTGAAAATGGTGCTGTTGTGACTTTAGTTGTTTGTTTGTTTGTTTTCTTTTACCTAATCTGGTGATTCTAAAAAGTAAGGCTCTTTGGCCAAGAAGAACACATTTCTTTTGCGGCAGAATTACCTTTTGTTCTGTTGTCTAATCCAAGAATCAAACAAACTGTTTGGAAAACCCTTATGGAATGCTTATAGCATGGTAGGCATTCACTCCAATAGTGCCCTGAAGAAAACCTGTTTCAATAGGAAATTTGAAATCGTCAAAGGAGATTTTTTTTAATGGCTAAGCATCTAGCCAATAAAAAAAGCTTTCTTGTCTTCATATTTCCAAGGATCAATATTTGAAAGATTTTCTTTTCAAGATCTCTATCTAGAAAGCAAATAATACAATTATAAGTTAGGATAGGAGCTATAAATTGCATATTGAAAAATTCTCAAAACATGTTTTATTTTGGGTAAAGTTTGTAATATATGCCTTTATTGCCACTTCAACAATGCACATTTTAATTTCAAGGCTGTAGAATTGAACTAAGTTATTTTATTTTTGTAAAAAAAAAAGATAGTATTAAAACTTTGATTTCAAATATAAGTTTGAAAAAAATTTATAAAGATTTTGTTTTTGAAAATTACTGTGACATATAACCTCTATAATAGGTCCTCAAAATGGGTCCCCCAAGGTGAGCAGCAGACAATAAAAAAAGATTAGTAAAGTAAAGGTAGGTCATTCTTTAAATTATAGGGAAGAATAAAACTTTGAATCGCTGCCAACAAACAGCACAAAAACAATCACCCAAATCACCATTCACTTTCATATATAATCCATACCTTGAGTGAGGGCTGAATTTTTTTTTAAGATTTCTTTTTATTGTTTTTGACAGAGAGATAGAGAGATACAGGGACAGAGACAGAGAGAAGGGGGAGGGCCCAGAACAGTCTCCATAGTTGCACATCATTGGCTTTTCCACATAGTTTCATTCCACAGGTGGGCGCGGGGCTGCACAGGACAGGAACTGGGCTGGGGTCTAACCCTGGTGAGAACTGAACTGGGGTCACTCCCCAGTTCAGCATATGGGTCAGCATAGGCCGGGGCCGGGAT